>APFE030911892.1:62994-74643 GCA_000404065.3 Pinus taeda | reverse complement strand
TTGCTTCATGTAGATCTCCTCTTCCAGATCCCCATGAAGAAATGTTATCTTCACATCCATCTGTTCTACCTCAAAATCAAAAGCAGCAACAACTAATAAAAGTAATCTAATAGAAACTACCATGGCAACAGGAGAAAAAATATCACCAAAATCAATTTCTGGCACCTGGGAATAACCTTTTTCTACCAACTGAGCTTTGTATTTCTCTACCTTTCCTGCTGGATTTGTCTTCTTCTTGAACACCCATTTTCTGCCAATGGGTTTCCTTCCAACTGGCAATTCCACGAAATCCCAAGCCTCATTTTTGTGCAAAGATGCCATTTCATAAACCATGGCCTCTTTCTAGAGTTTTCCATCCTCTGGTTCTACTGCTTCCTTCACAGTTCTGGGATCATCATCAGTAATAGATAAAGCAAAATTTGAACAAAAAGCAAATGGACTATACCTTTCTCGCTGCCTTCTTTCTCGAACTTATCTTCTCACACCCAAAGTTTGTGGCTCTTCATCTTTTGATTCCTCCTTTGCTGTAGAGTTTGATTCTTCCTCCTTTAGCTCAAACTCTATCTTCTCAGGTTCCTTTGGTTGGACTTCATGTTTAATAAAATATTTCACCTCACTAAACAACACATCTCGGCTATGCACAACTTTCCTTGTTACTGGGTTCTAAAGCTTATAACCCTTTAAACCATCCTTATGCCCAATAAAGATGCACTTTTCAGATTTACTATCCAACTTGGTTCATTTCTCCTTTGGAACATGTACATATGCATCACATCCAAATAACCTCAGATGTGAAAGAGAGGGTTTCTTACAAGTCCATACCTCTTGTGGAGTTTTATCCTCCCACGCTAATGAAGGTGATCTGTTGACCAGGTAACATGTTCTCTCCACTGCCTCTGCCCAGAATCCCTTTCCTAACCCAGCACCACTGACCATGATTCTTGCCCTTTCCATAAATGTCTTGTTCATTCTTTCTGCAACTCCATTTTGTTGACATGTATATGGAGTAGTCTTCTTCCATGCTATACCACACTTCTTACAGAATTCTTCAAATTCCTTACTATAAAACTCTCCACCGTTATCTGTCATCACCACCTTTATCTTCTTCTCTATCTAGTTTTCCACAAGAGCCTTGAATTCTTTAAACCTATCAAAGACTTCATATTTATTCTTAAGGAAATATATCCATGTATTCCTTGACAAGTCATCTATAAATTATATGTAGTACATAGACTTACCCATTGATGGAACCTTCACAGGTCCAAACACATCACTATGCACAAGCTCTAATATATGTTTCGTCCTCTTACCACCAGAAGGGAAACTCACCCGATTCTACTTCCCATATACACAATTTTCACAGAAATCAAAATCTAGAGAGCTATTACTCATACCTTCTACCATACCTTTACCATAAAGTAATCGAAGGCCCTTCTCTCCAATATGTCCAAGCCTTTGATGCCACAACATGGTCTTCTCTCCAAAGACCACTAGATTTTCTTCTCCACTTTGAGGAACCACAAAATTGTTGCACCCATCAACAACACTGCTACCTTGCAGCTTGTATAAAGTTCCAATTCAAACTCCCCACATGAATACTAGTACCGCCCAAACCATCTTACAGGTATCCTTCTCGAACAATATTTTTACACCTACATCATCCAGCTTGCTTACCAAAATAAGATTTATCGCTAATGCAGGAATATGTAGAACACCCGAAAGTGTGCTAACCCTTCCATCTTGCAAATTCAACTTTACTTTTACATGACCAACAATTCTAGCCTTCCTGTCATACCCCAAGAAGACATCACAACCATCATACTTCTCATACTCGCAGAACCACTCTCTATGGGGAGTGAAGTGAAAGGATGCACCTAAGTCAATCAACCATGCCTCACGATCTACATGTGTACTTGAAGAAGCCAAGTACACATCCCCACCTTCATCTGAGGTGGTTTTTGCCTCTACAAAAGGAGCATCATCAAATCCATTTATTTTATTAGGAGCTTTAGATTTACAGTCCCTTTTCTAGTGCCCTTTCTTTTTGCATTTCTAGCACACCACCTTTAAAGGTTTTCCTAGCAATTTAGATCTCCCTCTAGATTTAGATCTACCACTTGATGACTTATTTTTGTTTCTATTTTGGGACCATCCTCATATGGACAAGGCATCACCATTCTGGCTCTCCATATTTTTCTTTCTCATCTCCGCTGTTAGCAAGGATGAGACTATTTCATCAAGCTGCAAGACAGTTGCATTGCTACCTATTGCAATAATTAGAGTATCCCACAAATCTGCTAGAGAACACAACAAATTGATGCATGTATCTTCATCTAAAATTTTTATATCAATAGATACTAACTGACTTGCCATAGTATTAAATGCATTCATATGTTGTGTTACCAAGTCTCCATCTTTCATCCTCAGGTTATAGAACTTTTTCCGCAGGAATAGTTTATTCACCAGAGACTTAGATTGGTACAAAGTCCCTAACTTGTCCCACAAAGCCTTTGCCGTATATTCCCCTGATACATTCAGCAATACCGAATCTGAGACACACAATCATATTGTGCTCTTTTCCTTCCGATCCAACTTCTTCCATTCTTCATCAGATACTCCCATTGGTTTAGTACTCAGATCTACCGCAATCCACTAATATTTATCCACCAACAAATCCTCCATCTTAAGTTTCCACAACTCAAAACTCTGACCATTTAATTTCTCGATCTCTATCTTTCCACTGCTCACCATCTTCTTTCGCAACCAGAATTGATCTCGTAGATCTCGCACTGAACAGGGTCTGCCACTGGCCTGAGTGAAACCCCTGAGCAACGAAGGCATCCCCTTGATGCTAAAAATAGCTCTAATACCAAATGTAGGTTTTAACCCCATACAAAAATTACCTACATATGAATTCTAAAACACATAAAATAAACAATGCGAGAGCATAACACATAAACTACATATACACAGAGATTTTCCCCTAGATCCCAAAATCAGGACTACCAGCTTGATTTTTCATTATGTTCTTTTCAATGTTATAATACATATTTATACATGCTGAAGCATCCAATACCATTGACCGAAAACCATCGCATCCAAAACCTTGGATCAAAAACCATCGCATCCAAAAACATGTGCGAAAATCATGCACAAAACCATAGGTCGGTCTGCCTAACCTAACATAGGTTCCAAAAAAAAGAAAATTTGGGGCGTTGCCTCAGACCCCATATAGTGGGGTTACCTGCACCCCTCAAACCCCTGTGACCGCACCGCGGTGCAATTGGCGCAACGAAGGGGGGGCTCCGCCACCTCTCTAACCCCCCAGTTAACGACATGGGCTAGTTGTGGAAAGAATATAACAAAACCCAATAGATATGACTAAAATGTTTTTCCTTCTCTATTCACATATGCTTCTTCTAAATGATATTGTTTTCCTTGATCTAACAAAAAATAAAGTCTTTGGTGGAAAATCGTCATCATTGAGAAACATAATATAAGAAAGAGTTTCTATATGGGTCCTCCCCCTTAAACCCTCACATAGAATAGTTATGTTATAACGATTATACATATTATCCATTACTTTTTAACTCCTTGCATCATGAGTTTGAAAAGTATTTACTCTGTTTAACTATGTATGGATTAAAATAAATTTTGTTGTAGAATTTTGGGTAATCATTTGCATCCAAAATTTACTTACATCCTGCGAGGAGATTTTTATATTGTGGTGGCCTAGGTGCAGCTGTAATGGACAGCTGTTTGAACCTAGAAATGAATTAAGCAAGTTCAGGTGGAATTTCTTATTGGATTTCTTGCAGAGCATGAATCATCTACCTCCAAAGTTGGCTATCCTATTAAATTAACAGAACTACTAACTTCTAGCTGCAATGAAAAATGCTTTTACAAGTCCTCTAAGCATCACACATCATAATCGCAAGCTCACCATGTAGGGTTCATTTACTCCAGAATGATGTGATGTGATATTGTCGGTGATCCTCGTATCGCACATCGCATTTCGCAACTCCTGCCTTCAGTTATGATCAATGCGATGCGATATTAACTGACGATCTTTGTATCACACGTCACATTTCACAATTTCTCTAGGCTAGGGTTCATTTCCTTCATGAATGACACGATGCAATATTAATCAACGATCCAACGGTCAACAGTCAGCATTGATACGATGGTCACTATGATATCGCACAGAGATCTACACGACGTTTTACCCACCCTCACCGAACCGATAAAGTTTATAAGTCCTCAATTTATAAAAGTTCTGGTATGGTTCTCAGATTAAAGTCTGAACACTTGATGACCTGATATCCGTTGGATAACAAAGGCCATCAGATCTATGGCTCGTGGGACTTCGATCAATAGACTCATTAAAAAAGGACTAAGCCCCGCTATTGACAATGACATAAGACGTTGAAAATGGAATCAATGGTTAGAAATGAGTGTGGGGCTTCGGTCCTAGATCAGGAATCCGTACACTTCTACTCCCACAGTCGCTTATACCTAGCGAAAAGAAATTAGATGCGATTACAGAGAACTCTAAATTCTCAGGGCTTACTGGAAATTCAATAATACACAAAGACGTTGCGGAGGGACACAAAACCTCTGGGATTGACCAATTAGACAACACAAAATACACAGAGTTATGTTCTCTACAACTTAATCATATATGGCCAAAACAAGCCGAATCAGTCAAAATCCTTTTACAATCATTCAGAACTTACATAAATACCATTTCATCTAACAATCAGATCCTTAAACACTGGATCGAATTTTGCTAATCTTGAACAATATCTAATATGGTCGATATTCTCCTCGAGAATCTCAACTGAATCACACCTGCATGAATTAATTGCAAAACCACTCAATCCCTAAATCCTAGCTCAAATACTGTCTAGAAAGCTTGTAAATTGACAGCTAAAGGATCCCACTCCTTTGCTTGTAACTTTTTTTGTATTTTTGGAATAAGTTCATAGCGTTTCACCTTCAAGCCTCATGCTCCTGCATAACTCTCCTGAGGATAAAATTCTTCACGGACTCCTGTCCATGAGCTCTTCTACAAAACTGCCCAACTTTTGTAGCATGGAATCTATCATCCAAGTAGCTTCAACAATTGGTTGATCTTTCCATTTGACCAAATACTGAGAATATTCCTATCCTCTTGTCTTCTTCAACAATTTTTTCTCCAAAATCCTCTCTGGCTTCAATTCCTTTGCTATAGGTAGCTGTTTTACCCAATCAATCTCTTGTTCCTCTTGATCCTTTGTTGCGTCATCTACCTGTTCCTTTTCATACCTGTATAAATCAGTAACATTAGAAATTGGAGATATTCCAATATCAAGGGGTAATTCAATTTCATATGCATTTGCAGAAAAAATTCTCAAGACTCTGCATGGTCCAATTTTCTTAAACTTTAGTTTATTATACTCCCTTTCCGAAAATCTTACCTTTCTTTGGTGTGCTAAAAACAAATCTCGAACCTCAAAATTAACTTCTCTTTTCTTCAAATCTGCTCTACCCTTATATTTTATGTTGCTGTCGTGTAGTTGATTTTTTACCTGTTCATGTATTTCTTGAACTTATGTAGAAAAATATTCTCCTTTAGCACTTTTCCTTTCAGCCTTTCCCAAGTCTCTCTGTTCAGAAACTCCTCTTGGGCGTATTCCATAAATTATATGGAATGGACTCTGCCCTGTACTCTTGTTAGGAGAATCATTATAAGCATATTCTGCCAGTGCCAATACTTGATCCCACTGTTTTTGAGTTCACCTGCAAGACTTCTCACAAGATTACCTAAGCTTCTATTTACAACTTTAGTTTGTCCATTAGTCTATGGATGATAAGCAGAACTGAAACTCAATTTACTTCCAAGCTTCTTCCATAATTTCCTCCAGAAAATTCCAACAAATCTAGTGTCTCTATCTGAAACAATGCTCTTAGGTAGCCCATGTAATCTTACAATCTCATTTAAAAAATAGATTAACAATATGACAAGCATCACTGGTTTTATAACATGGAATAAAATGTGCCATTTTTGAAAATTTGTCACCTACTACATAAATTGAATCATTTCCTCTTTGAGTTTTTGGTAAACCCAAAACAAACTCCATACTTACCATATCCCAACGCCTATCTAGAATAGGTAATGGAAAATACAAACCTGTGTTTTGACTCCTTCCCTTTGCATACTGTAGACTTTACAATTTTTCACATACCTTTCCACTTTAGACCTCATTTTCGGTCAAAAATAAAACCTGTTCAACTGTTGATAAGTCTTTTATGCACCAAAATTCCCTCCAAGTCCTCCACTATGTATCTCCTTGATCAAATTCTCCCTCATAGAACAACTTGGTATGCACAGTTGATTTCTTTTAAACAACAGTCCCTCTCGCAAGAAAGAGTCTAGCCACTTGCTTCTGTCTCACAAAATAGGATTTCTACAAGCTTCAAATGCCTCTTTAAAATCTAGATCTTTCTCATATAACACTTTAAGAAAATCAAAACCCAACACTTGAATTTAATTTTCTTGAACAAAAATGTTTTTTCTACTTAATGCATATGCTACTTTATTTGATTGATGAGTTATATGTTTTAATACAAAATTAAAACTTTGTAGGTATTCTACCCATTTGGCATGCTTTTGGTTAAGATTTGGTTGTTGCATAGTGTACTGTAATGCATGGTTATTTGAATATAGTACAAACTCCTTGGAGATTAAGTAATGTCTCCACTTCTTCAAAGACTCCACCACTGCATAAAACTCTTTGTCATAAGAAGAATATTTCTTCATTGTCTCATTCAACTTTTCACTAAAATAAGCTACATGCCTATCCTACTGACTCAAAACAGCTCCAATGGCTTCTCCACTGGCATCACACTTCACTTGAAAAGGTTTATTAAAATCAAGTAAAATCAAAATAGGTTTCTCAGTAATCCTTCTCTTCAACAACTCGAAGTTCTTTTCTACTTCAGCAGTCCATTTAAATGGTTTTATGTCCTTCTTTATTGTGTAAATAATTGAAGCATTAATCTTACTAAAATTCCTTATGAATTTCCGGTAAAAACTAGCAAGACTGTGAAAACTTCTTACCTCAAAGATACTTTTTGGTGAAGGCCACTGCATGATATCCTTGATCTTCTCTCCCTTCATCCTTAACCCCTCAAGGGAAACAACGAAGCCCAAATACACCAACTCCTCCTTCATGAATGAACATTTCTTTAAATTTAACTATAACTTTTCTTGTTGTAGCCTCTATAAGTCATAATTTAGATGTCTCACATGTTCCTCCTTAGATCTCCTATAAACTAATATATTGTCCAGATATACTACTAAAAATTTACCAATAAATTCCTTCAAAACTTCATTCATAAGTCTCGTAAATGTACTAGGGGCATTCAACAATCCAAAAGGCATTACCATCCACTGATACAATCCTTCATTGGTTTTAAAAGCAGTTTTCCACTCATCTCCCTCTCTAATTCTGATTTGATGATAACCACTTTTTAAATCTAAATTTGTAAAATATCTAGCTCCACTCAAACAATCCATCAAATATTTGATTCTAGGTATAGGAAATTTGTACCTAATTGTTATCTTATTGATTGCTCTCATGTCAGTGCACATTCTCTAGCCTCCATATTTCTTTGGTCTCAACACTATTGGCACTGCACAAAGACTCAAACTCTGTCTAACCAGTCGCTTGTCTAACAGTTCCTGAACCTGTTTCCTCATCTATTCATTCTTTGTGGGAGTCATCCTGTAACCTGCTTTATTAGGTAGATTTTCTTGTGAAATCAAATCTATGTGATGATTGATTTTTCTAGTCGGTGGTAACTCATCAAGAAAATCATCTACAATTATATCACAATAACTGTCCAGCATCTCTTTAATTTCAATTGGTAAATCAAAAACTTTTGTGGAAGTAATTATTACCGTGGGTTTGCAAACCAACGCAAAACTTACCTCATCTTCCTCCATATGCTTTAAGTACTCCTTTCCACTCAACAAAAGGGTCTCTACATCAGGTTTCTTCGATGTATCCTCTTCTTCTATTGGCAACAATGTATGATTGACACCATCTTTGCTGAATTTTTATGTGTTCTTCTTTCCATCGTGCATAACTCCTCTGTCATACTTCCACGGTCTACCCAACAATATATGACACACATCCATAGGCATCACATCACACAAAATTTTGTCTCTATATTTTCCCAACTACAACTCCACTTCACATTGCTCATTCACTACCAATTGATACCCTTTTTGAAGCCATGACACCTTGTAAGGTGTTGGATGGTTCTTTGTTTTCAATTTCAACTTCTCCACCACTTCTTTGGAGAGCAAATTATTTTTACTACCACTGTCTATTATCATCTAACAACACTTACCTTCAACCTTATACACAGTCTTGAATAAGGTTTTCCTTTGTGTTGTTTCAACAATTTCCTTAGTTGGTTTTAACAAAATTTTGTTTACTACCAAAGGTTCCCCTTTCTCTGGTATATTCTCTTCATCTATTACCTTTGTTGCTTCCTCTTCAGTTTTGGCGACAATTGTATTCCTATGATTCGTTCCTATATTTTCTACGCACTTAGAAGCTCTATTTCCCAGCTTGTTACATCGGTAACATTTAACTTCTCTTCCTCTACCTATGCCTCCTCTTCCTCTAGAAAAACTCTCTCTGCCACTTGCATCACCTCCTATGGGTGCATGCTGACTTGAGCTGCTGCTAGCTCCATTTCCAAGTGTTGTAGATCTTCCCCTACCACCTTGTCTTCCCCTTCCTCAAAAAGTACCTTTATTTCTAGTAGACTACTTCCTCATGAGTTTTTCTTCAGCCTTCATTACCATCTGATAAGACTCTTCAACTTTTTAAGGAGACAATACACTTATGTCATCTTGATGTCCATTCTAAGACCGTTCACATATCTAGAAACCTCCTCATATATATCTTGGATTTGTCCTACTCTTATACTCACTTTGTAGAATTCCTCTACATATTCCTTTACTGTCATAGACCTCTGTCTAAGATTTTGCATCTGCCTAAATCATGTTTGCTCATAGTCACTTGGCAAAAACTTACTTTTCAGTTTTGCCACCATCCTGTTCCAATTCTTAATTGGTTGTTTGCTAAGTCTTCTTCTTTCTTCCTACACTCCATCCCACCAAAGTGCTACATGTCCTTTTATTTTTGTGACAACAAACTTGACCTTCTTTCCTTCATCTATTTCTTCATAATCAAAGAATTTCTCCACGTCATTTATCCAGTCTATCAATTCCTCAAGGCTAAAGCTTCCTGTGTAGATTTAGACTTCAATTCTAGGCTTGGATGTGGATCTCAACACTGAACTAAAGAATCTCATTTCAGGAGTTACATCTACAGGTTCCTCATCTTCTGCAGCTCTAGCTTCAAGTTCACTAACATCTTAAGCATCTGCATCTCTTCCCATTTCCATTGCTTCCAATCTAGATTACATCTGTTTCATAGCTTCCAACACTTCGTCATTTGCAACTAGTCGTACTCTTCTTCGACCACCACCTCTTCCTCCAACTCTAAAATCCATGTTGGATTTCTTTTTCTGATCTTCAAGATCCTGTTCAATGTCAGTAGGTTGCTCTAATACCATAAATGGTGACCTGGGTGTAGGTGTAATGGATAATCGTTCAAACCCAAAAACGATTTCAGCAATTTAAGGCGGAATTTTTTCTTGGATTTGTGGCGAAGTATCATTCATCTACCTGCAAAGTTGGATATCCTGCTAAATTAATATAATCACTAACTTCTAGCCGCAGTGAAAAATTCTTTTACAAGTCCTCTAATCATTGCACATCGTAATCGCATGAGGCTGGGTTCATTTACTCAAGAATGATGTGATGTGATATTATTAGCGGTCCTCATATTGCACATCCCATTTCACAATTCCTTCAGGCCAAGGTCCCTTCACTTATGACCAATGTGATGCGATATTAACCGGCGATCTTTGTATCACACGTCATATTTCGCAATTCTTCTAGGACACGATTCATTTCCCTCATGAAGGACGCGATGCATTATTAATCAGCGATCCAATGGTCAACAATTAGTAGTGATCCGATGGTAACTATGATATCACACAAAGATCTTTGTGGCGTTTTACCAACCCTCATGGAAACGATAAGGTTTAAAAGTCCTCAATTTATAAAATTTTAGGTCTGGTTCTGAGATTAAAGTCTGAACACTTGATGACCCGATATCCATTGGATAACAGAGGCCATGAGATCTACGGCTTACAGGACTTTTATCAACACACGAATTAAAAGAGGCCTAACCCCCACTGTTGACAGTGATGTAAGACATTGAAAGTGGAATCAACAGTTAGAAATGAGTGTGGTACTTAAGTCCTGGATCAAGAATTCGTACACTTCTACTCCCGTAGTCACTAATACACGGTGAAAAAAAATTAGATGTGATTACACAAAACTCTAAATTCTCAGGGCTTACTGGAAATTCAATAATATAGAGACACACTGCAGAGGGACACAACACCTTCGAGATTGACCAATTGCACAACAAAAAATACATAGAGTTATGTTCTCTGCAACTTAATCATATATGGCTAAAACAAGCCAAATTAGTCAAAATCCTTTTACAATCATTCAGAACTTACATAAATACCATTTCATCTAACAATGAGATACTTAAACACTAGATCGAATTTTCCTAATCTTGAACAATATCTAATGTGGTCGATATTCTCCTCGAGAATCTCAACTAAATCAAAACTGCATGAATTAATTGCAAAACCACACAATCCCTAAATCCTAGCTCAAATCCTATCTAGAAATCTTGTAAATTGACAACTAAAGGATCCCACTCCTTTGCTTCTAACGTTTCTTGTATTTTTGGAATAATTTCGAAGCCTTTTGCCTTCAAGCCTCATGGTACTGCATCATATTCCACCCTTCGTTCACTGTTTACATGAGTTAGGTCTTTGGTTATGTGTTATATGTGGTACCTCATAGGGTCGCATGGCTCATGAGAGGTTTAGAGGCTAAGAAAACTTGGTCGCATTTAATGTTTTTTAATGAATTTATGGGGTTCTTAAGGTAACCACCACACCCCATCCTTTGTTTTTCTATCATTTGTGACATTGTCTCTTTGTCGTTGAAGCTCTATACTCGAGAAGGTGTTAGGGTTTTTAACCACAATGACTATTCAATACTTAGTCCTCAACTCATGGATACATATTCCAAACTCGATTATTATATTTTTATTAATACTCATGGAATATAAATTAGTGTGTTGAACAAGTAATGGGTACACACCTCTCACATAGGTTTTTTTTTAGATTTTACCTTATCAAAGTTGCAGTTGAAAAAATTTCTTGTTACTTGTCCTTTTATTTCTTTCTTTAAAAAATCACTAATTCCTTTTATTTTATGTTAATTCCTCTGCAACAACTAAGTACATTTACTATGACTAGTTATTTTGAAGGGAAAAATAACCTAAATTTACGTTGATTCTATTTTTCATGTGTAACATTTTGTTCTAAAATAAAATTAGTTATAAGCGAGTAAATAGATAAAAGTAGCACACTCAATATATTTTCTATTAATTAATGAATGAGGAAATTACAAGATATTTATACAATCAATAG
>APFE030911892.1:46438-58666 GCA_000404065.3 Pinus taeda | reverse complement strand
TCTGATTAAATATGGAAACATAAGGGATATAAATGATGTTGTTAAATGTTAGGAAACCACTTTAATTAATTTCTTAGTTTTCCTTTTCTACAAAACCAATTTTATTTTTCAACTTTTCCAAAATTTTATTATAAATTTCATCTTCCAAAGCTTCTGTCTTGATTTCTTCTATGAAATTTGTTTTAACACTACTTATTATCACCTCATAAATATACTTAACATATCAACCTAACACATCAGCCACATTAATATCATTTCTTTTTATATCTTTAATGTCAAAGTCATATTCTTTATGGAAAGCCATCCACCTTGCTTCCCTAACATTTATGTCATTTTGACTGGAAAAATATTTTAAACTCAGATGATCAATGGCTAAGGTAAACTTCTTACCAATTAAATACTTCTTCCACATCTTAAGTGTGTCCATAATAATATCTAATTCCAAGTCATAAACTACATAATTTCTTTCATGGTGATTCATTAGTACTCTTCCCAAGCCTTCCAAACTATTCAAAACTCTTTTCACATTTTTGAGTCCACTCAAATTTAACCCTTTTTTTTGCAGCTAGGTTTTTCATAAGCTAATTTACAGAAACCCTGTACAAATCTAAAATAGTACACCATGATACCCATAAATAATTTAACATATGCCACATGTTTAGGAATTTTCCATCTAAGAATATTTGTTATCTTTATGGGATCTACCACTATTCCATCATTAGATAATATTATGTGTCCCAAATATTATATTTTATCTTCATAAAATTATCACTTGCTAAACCTAGTACTAGCATATAGTTGGTGTTCTAATAATGTCCCCAACAATATTTCTATGTGTTATTTATGCTCTCCTGGTGTCATCAAATAAATAAGAATATTATTAATAAATGTTAACACAAATTTATCTACAAACTTACTAAAAAAGGTTTTCATCAAACACATAAATGTAGCTAGTGGATTTGTATGTCCAAGGGTAACACTGTAATATCATGATTCCCATATCTAGTTCAGAAATTCATTTTTGTAATATCTTCTTGTTTAATACTTAATCAATACTACCAATACTTTATGTCTATTTTTGAGAAAATAATTGCTCCTCTCACTTTATCAAGTAAACCATTAATCCTAGGAAATGAATGCCTATTTTTAATCATCAACTTATTTAACTATCTATAATCTGTACATACTCTAAATGCCATATTCTTATTTTTGACAAACACAATCACTACTCCCCATTGTGAAATACTTGGTCTTATAAATCCTTTATTTAATATTGCGTACAGTTCCACTTATAACTCCATTAATTTTGGCAAACTCATCATGTAAAGTGCCCTATATATTGGTGTGGCACATATTATTAGTTAAATAGAGGAATTAGTACCTCTCTCACGTTATTCCAAGTATATAAGAATAAAACACATATCAATTAACCCAAATTACTTCGAGATCATCTAAGGTTTCGGTATTTAATCCCTGTGAATGACCCTTTACTTGAGTTACAAATAGCTCAAATGCTTTCTTACCACATCTCTATAACTCTAATACATATATTTGTTGAATGAAAAAAAATATGCTTATGCCTTTTATGATCTAAGTTGCTTCTTCCTCTATGGTACATGTAGCTATTTTTTAAAATAATTAACTATGGCTCTATACCTTTCGAGGCAGTCCATCCCCTCTAAAATGTGATAAGAAGCCAATGTAAAATATTTAATTTTACAGTTGAAACAATTTAATTGAATAGAATAAGAGTTTACCTACTTGGTAATTTTCATCTAGCTACTAGACTAGCCAATATTTTAATTTTTTTTTTTTTTACTTTTATCAGTTTAATTTAGAATTTTCCACCACTCTCAAACTTATATAACTTAAGCTCACACCCATATATATGAAAACATAAACATGTTGGTTAAAAACTTACTTATATCACCACCATGGTGAATGGATATTCTGCCTAATGTTGCTCTAATGTTTCATTAATCCACATAATATTTCTAGCTACATCATTTATTATGGATTCCTCTTTAGTATTATGTAAATTATACATATATATTTAGTTAGAGCATATGTTTCATAGAAGATGAGGCTCTTAAAAACCCAAACAATTTAATGGTTCCATTTTCTTCACAATGAATTGTTTATTTTTCTAATCTATTTATTTAGATCGAGTTACAGAATGAGACCTTTGTGTCTTATTACTATTTTTACTAAAATTATAACTCCAGTTTCCCTTAATAAAATTATTAAAAGAATGACTTTTTATTCCTTTTCTTCCCTATGCAAATCTATATTTCTTTTTATTGGGCCATAATTTGACACTTTCATTTTTGTGTTTAGCTTATTGGCAATAGTTCATATCTTTTTGTATGGCCTCATCCATTATTTTTGGGTTATTGTAGTCAATTCTTTGTTTAAAAGAGATAGGAAGGCAGTTAATGACATGTTGTACCTTATCTTTTTCTTCTCACAAGATGAGTAAATTTTGTCACCAACACATCCATTATCATTCGAATCAGTTTTAAGTCACTAAATTATTTTGCCTTATCATCATAATATCTTTTAGTTAAGTATTTTTGCTTGAAAAGTCTTTGAAATTCCTTGTAGTTAAGGCTCTTAGCTTCAAAATTGTGCAGAGTGCTGACCTCTTCCCATTTCATGGAACCTTTTCTCTTTATCTGGTATGTAGCTAATTTAGCTTCTAAATTACTGCATTAGCCATATGCTCGAAAATATTGATTAATATTAAGCATATCTACCTATGCTACTTCTCTATATTCTCCATCATATGTTGGGATTATAATTTTCTTGAAATCCCCTTGCAATTCTATTTTTTGTTTCTTTCATTGATTTGGAGGTAATTTAGTTCAATTATGCCATTTTTCATTATCAGAATTAGGTTAGTTACTGTCAGCCACAATGTCAGGACTCTTCCTCTTGAAAGTCTCTGCTATGTCCTCCTCCTCCATAACCTAGTTCCACAATCTTAGGATTTGATCTATCTATTAAATTTGTAATGAGTTTCTCCTATTCTATGCTAGAATTTAGCAATTTTTTGTTCTAGGCATGGAGGTTTATTAACTATGTTTGCAAATCTCCAACTATGTTCATCAATTATGTTGTAGGAAGTGACACTTGTTCCATGTGTACACATATCTGGCTTTCTCCCATGTGAATTTGTTAGTATAAATTTACCACTATTTCTTCTCTTCTATACTCTTTCTCCTTTCTCTATATAAAACAGGGAATTCATTTTATTAATTAGAATCATGATTGAGCTCATAGGTTTTGATGTTGAAACCTGATTTATCTAATACCATATTGTAATGAACCTCCTAACTAAACATAGGTATTATTTTATTTTTTTAAATAATTATATGACACATATAAACTATATATGCGTAAAAGGTTTTTCCTTCTGTACTCACACATTCTTCTTTTAAATGCTATTTTCTCTTTGATCAAACAAAAAAAACCTTCGGTTGAAAAGGGTCACAATTGAGAAATATAATTTTAAAAAAATGGCTTTTATAAATGTTCTCCCGGTTAGACCCTCCCATCCCATAGATACGTTATAACGCTTATATCAAATATCCACAGCTTTTGAACTCCTCACATCATGTGTTTGCAAAGTGTTTACTCTGTTGAGCTCTGTATCGAATATAATTTCATTCGTTCGCATAACCTCGGGTAATCATCTACATCCTAAATACATATACATCTTCCTCATAGATTTTCTTATTGCACACATGGTTCACCGTTTGAATGAATTAGGGCTTCATGGATGTGTGATTAGATGACACCTCACAGGGCCACATGGTCGATAATAGATTCAACACTTAAGATATATTAGTGACATCTGATACTGTTTAATTAATTTACCGGGTGATTAGGGTAATCACCCCACCCCCTCCTCTAATTTGGATACCATTTGCAATAATGTGTCTTCATTTTTCAAGATCTATACTCCTAATGGAAATGTGGTTTACAACCACAACTTATATTCAATACCTATCCATCAAATTGTACATATATATGCCTAGGTGAGTTGTTTTCTTGTTATTTATACTCACGGTGTCTAAACCGATGTATTAAAATTGTAAGAGGTATGCCCATTTCCTGGATTTCTGTTTCATATTTTACCATATTGAATTTGCACTTGAAAACTTTCTTGTTACTTTTTTTCTTTGTTTATTTCCAGAAAAATTCATCGACAATTCTTTTGTGACAACTCGGTAATTTTGTCATGGCTACATCAGATTCTTGTTCTCTCGAAGGGAAAAGAACCCTAAATTTAGAGGGCTTCTGATTTTCAATTTTAGTTTTTTCTTCTCCAAATGAATGAGTGACACATGAGTAAACTTCATATTCTCTCTATGGTATTTGGGATTTTTGTTTCTTAAATATTTCCCTTTGTTCTAATGTTGAAGGTTCTCACTTTATATTGCTCGGTATAGATTTTGGCTCATGTTCAGTAATCTTGTTTATATTTTAGGGATAAATCCTTTTTCATTTCCCTCTTTCTCAAGAGAAAAGGAAACCTTCTACGCCCAAGATGTTGGATAACTTTGTACAACATTGGATGATTTTTGAGGATGAACTAGCTAGACCTATTAGCGCCTAGGTCAACCTAGATATAGGTCAACCTAGATATCGATTAATGGATGGAAACTAATTTACAACCCAGATGAGGATGGTCTCACCGTGAGAGGCCAGGGAGGTCTTTTCTTCACGTGAGAAGCCCTAAATTTTGAAGCAAAGGAGGATGTTTTGACTAGATGGAGACCCATGAACATAATTTCTCGGTGTCTAGCTATATCATGGGACACCATAGGAGGAAACAAAGTAGTTTTGAGGGTCAAACCTCAAACCTTGGAATTGACACGCTTCTACACCACGGCTCACGTATGTGGGCTAATTATGGCATATTCACATAATGTTATTGGGTTAGATAGAAACCCAAGTACATTGTAGCATAAAACTTCCTTTAGGGGTGCTATTAATCAAATTTGTAATCATCATGCTCACATAAGTAGAGAAGAGGATTGTTGGATCTCATCGTGATATGTGGTTACATAATTTTTGCCTATTAGATATTTAATTTTGTCGTATTGTTTTGGTGATGTGACTCTATGGCATACTATAGAATATTTCAGCCATTTCATTCCATTGGAGATGTTACATTGTATTAATAAGGGGATCTTGAAGTTATTTTTCTAATAAAACTTGTATTTGCGAAAGATTTATTCTTGTGTTTAATAGATCTAATTCTTTGTTATATATATTTTTTTCTACTATAATTAATATTATTGAAAATCATTTGTATATATAAATAATGAAAGTTTATGCAATAATTAGCTATGAAATGTGAATAACAATGCCTTGGTTTATTTTTAGAATATCTTCCCAGTGTTACTTTTATATATAACAAAAGTAATAGCCAGGGTTTTGAGTGAGAGTGTCAAAATTCCCTTAATAATTTCCATGATTTAGCTATTGTTTCAACTCGATGGAGTCCATCATACAAAGGACTCAACACTTGCCTTGTCATTATGGTGATGACTCACAAATTTACCCATAATTTTTTTTTGATGATTACAAAATTGGAAATGCTCTCACTGTCATACTCTTGTGACATGGAGTAGATCCCTCAGCGCAACCATTATAACTTCCACTTGCAACTCAACCATCCCCAAGAATAATGCATGGGTAACACAAGCTTTGAATCAGTTCCTTGTACAACAACATGAAATCCCTTAATAGTGACAACAAGACCCACTCTTGGGGGCTTCCATAAAACATAACTTCACTTGCTATTCCTCAGTTTTAACCTTCTTAAGGTTATGTCACTATCTAGTGCTAGGGCAAGAATTAACCTAAAGTGGGAGTTTCAACTTGTGGAAGGACTCAGCATGCAATGATCATTTATTTCCTAAAATTCTGATCCCTTTAGTGGCTAATGTATCTACTGTAAGGCTTAATTTTTTTCCCTTGGTAGATTTTGGCTAGGAAACCCTATTTCTCTTTATGCTTCTACTAAAGGGCTTCTAAGGTTTCTTTGTAGACTTGGTTTCTAGTTCACATTTTTGGGAAAAATTTATTTTCCCTTTGATTCTAGGCTATTCCATTTAGCTTTATATGTCTCAATTCCTAAGGCCATGGTGCCCTAATAAGTCCTTATTAAGGGATGAAAATTTTCATTCATAGTTTATTGAGCCTTATCCTTCTCAAGAGTTATCCTCTATAAGCCTTTTGCCACCTTAATCCTTGAAATTTCAATATCTCACATAGGTGTCTAATTTAAGGGGAAGCTTCCAATTGGTGAAAGTCCACAAAGAGCAAGAGGTAGTCACTATGGTCACAATGAGACACTCCTCATTGTTTTCCCTTATTATAATATTTTCCTTGTACATTACCCTCTACAAGACCTACTAAATTTTGAGGAAACAAACTCCATATTCCTAACTTAACTCCCTCTACAAGACCTACTAATGTTTAAAGAAACAAACTCCATATTCTTGACTTAACTCAAGATAATATTAAATATAAATGGAAACTATCAAAGTCCTAGATAATGATTGAAGTGCCTGATGGTAAGGAAGATAATATTCAGATAAAAACTCAATCTTCCAAACTAACTTTCATGCAACCCTGGACTTAGATATATTAAAACATGGGAAATTTTTAATCAAACATTGAACAGATATTTTATGGGATTTTGGAGAAGGATAACAGTCATTTTTCCCAAAAACTTTTGCTCTACATCTTCAAAGTGGGTAGCATATTTTCATACAAATTAACTAGACTTGATATGTTACCATCTATGGAAGAAAACAAAATATGAATTTGATGACGATTATTCAATCTCCAATTGCAATCAACTCTATTGTTTTTCTTGAATTGAAAGTCTGTAATCCTTCGCGTATAACTAATTCCTTTACCTATTTACTGCAATGAAGCCTCATTCAAAATCTACTTTTTGGTTTCTCTTGAGATAGAAAGCAAGATCACCACAACTACGATGCCTTGGAACTAGTTCTCTCGCACCTTTAAGAGCGGTTCAGACCAGTGGAATATGATTTTAAATGGCAGTGAGAAAGAAGTGTTATCCCTCAAAATAAATTTCAAATACCACTTATGACTTGTCTGTTTATAATTGATCTATAAAATTAATTGATATCCATAGTGTAGATATATGATTTTAAACTAAATAAAAATATGCTAAACTTAAATTATTAAGTAGACATTCAAGTCATCACATTCCAAATTTAAATTACTAATCAATATAAAATGTTTACGGTAGATAGTTAGTTTTATTGAGGATTATAATTTGAGTATAGCTATAATAATCTTTAATTATTTAAATTGTAATAATTTTTTATATTTTTGAGATATTGAAAATAGTAAATTACATTATCAAATTTATTTTTAAATTATATATATATAATATATATATATATATATATATATATATATATATATATATATAATTTTCCAGTAAGTTAATTATTATTATTTTATTTTTATTATATTAAAAATGAGAGAAAATTTTTATGGATTATAATAACTTTTCAAAAAGTTAAAGAACTATAAATAATTTTAATGTTACAAGTGTTTAGAAATTTTATTAAGAGAAAGTTATTTCCCCCCCTTACTTTAAAACTATATATATATATATATATAAAAGGTGGAGTCTAATTTATATAAAATGATCTTTTTACGATATTTTTTATTGTTAATTTTAAATTATATTTTAAACAAGAAAAAATTTTGAAATTGTATTCTGATGATGAATACATTTATACATTTAAAATTATATTTTAAACAACAAAAAATGAAATTATATTCCCAGATTTTAATCCGTGGGCATTGCTTCTTCCCACCCGCCATCCCTCCCCAGCTCCTTCGAATCCTCCTTGATCTTCTGTGTCCCTTCTCGCTTCTCCCATCATGCCGTGTGACTGCCCTTCCGAGCTCCTCCTCTTCTTTATATATCCCTCCTATTTCCCCATTTCGCACCCTTCCATTTTCACTTACTGTATCTTTGAATCCCTGTTCCGCCCCCTCATTCTCGTGGTATCCGCGGGACTTGTTCTTTCATTCGATTCAGATTACTCTCCAACCCCTGGAACCTCTCGGCTACCTTTTCTTACAGACCCTACCTTCTGGCAGCAACTCCCGTTTGTGCAGCGCCTCAAGCTCGTTCCCTGGTTTACTCAGTTTCTTCAGGCTCAGCCATCTTCTTCATCTACAGCGCTAAGCCAGGATTGCCTCCATTGCAGGATCTTCAAGCAGAGTTAGAGCAGTTAAGAGCACAGCAAAGTGTCTTGGACAGCAAGATTGATAGCCAACAGGGGATCATGGAAGCAAAGATGATAACCAAAGCTGGCTTATTAAGGAAAAATACTAAGCTGACATAAATTTGTTTCTGCACAAACTCTCTTCTTTGCATGAAGAATCTATAGAAACACTGAAATTCATGATGAAAAAAAAAACGCAATATCGAAAAGCTCTTCAAGTATCAATCAAGTTGGAGAAGATGATAAGCCTGAAGAATAGACAGCGAAACACATCAACACATCAATATAGATGGACGATGTTATGCAAATGATGTTTTTTAGTGTTTCATTAAGATTTATTTCTGTTTAGTCTTTACTTCAAAGCCTAAGTGGCAGGAACAAGAAGGATTTTGTTATTGTAACTGCTACTGTCCTGGCATCTCACTGAAACTCATTATGTATGTCAGGGGAACAACTTTCTCCTATATTTTTGAAATATAATACAGCAATGGATGATGTTCAAAAAAATAAATAAATAAAGTAAAATTTGAATAGATAGTCCCAAATATATAATTAATAGTATTAATATATTCAGTCACTATTGAATTTTCCAACATTTATAATTTCATATTATTCACTAAAATCATTCTAATGTTCTTTTTCGTGGGATAGTTAATATACTTCATCAAAAGTGTGTATTCCCATTGAATATAATTGTGTATTATATTCAAGGGAGTAATAACAAGGTGTTCACAACATTTTTGCATATAATATGCATGACATTTCCCCTTCAAAAACACACTTTTGGTAAGCACATCAGTATAGGGATTGTGATATTTTTTCCAATTTAAATGTTTTGACATTGCTGCTTAATTATTTTTTTGTGTGTATATTGTTACTAATATGCACCGAAGTCTCTCTAGGACTTGGTGAATTGGAAAGCAAATTTCACAACTTCATTGTCCAAGTGAAAAATGATAAACCTAGTCACCTGTCCAAAGGACAAAGCAAATTGGACGTTTAACCATCATCTGGAAATCAACAAGCACATGTCAAAGTTTAACGGGTCATCAAATGTATGATTCTTTTTCCTATATTTTTTTTTTAATGTCTAAAGGTTTTTCCGTGCGTATTTTACTTGGTTTTCATTCACAAAAACCCTTGGTGCTTTGTTATTGATTCACACAATTTCATTTAAATTTGAACTTCTTAATGAATTTAGTGTTCCCTTTGCTGTAGGAGTGATTGCCCGAGTGATGGTTTCAATGACTTCCTGTTCTTCCTATAACACTTACCATGGATATTTCCATTTGTCATTAACACCATTTTTCACTTTGTGCTTCACTAATTTTGTAGGTAACTATGGGTCTCCATTAACAAAATTCTATAGGGTAAGTCCTTTTTATTATTATTCTGGTATCTTTTCTTACATGCTATCTTCTTATATAATTTTTAGTAAAACCCTTCTAATCTCTTGGCACTACATCCTTTCACGTTCATCCCTTTAGGTGTTTTGCTCGATCATGATTGTTCAGGGATTTTACTAGAGTGGAATTATATTTAGATTTGTCTTTGTAACACAAGTCGACCTTCTGTTTCAATTACAATTATTTGCATGTTCACCGTCGCTTGCAAAGAACAATATTACACTTCTCACTTAAGAGGCACTGCGATGACCTCAAGACCATCTCTCTTAGCCTCACTTTAGGTTTTCTATTTGTTCATGTTTATGTATTAATCCTGTTTCACTACTACACCAAGGGTACTTTTAAGACAAAAGAAATATTTTGTATTAAAAAATTACTTTTTATTTTAGTTGTTTTATATTAAAATTTAATATCAATTTTGAATTGTCTTAAGAAAAAAACAATTTGGGACAAAATATTTTAAGACAAAAATATTTAACAAAAAATATTTTAAAACAAGCTTTATATTTAAGACAAAAACAATTTGAGACAAAAATATTTTAAGAAAAAACTTTATATTTATGACAGAATCAGTTTGAAACAAAAATATTTTAAGACAAAACTTTATATTTAAGACAATGGTCAATTAAGATGAAAAACATTTTAGGCAATTAACAATTAAGACAAAAACATATCAATTTAAGACAATATTATCTAACAACTACAAAATTGACTCTCATAGTGTGCTTTAGTCCGCGAGCTTGCACGCTACCACTGTCCCATGCCTATAGTGAGGTGGTTATTTCACTTACCATTCACATTATATATTAAAGAAAATGATTTTTTGGGCTCTTAGTTTTGTTGGGGTAGCCGACTCTTAAGAACCCGACCACTTTTTCTCACAAAATTTCCTTGACATCAATTCCACTTTGTCCCTTCGATCTCTGCTCACACGATTAGAGACAACTTCTATGTTATTGTATTCACACAGTGAGTCACTTTGGTTCTTACTATTGTAGGGAACTTGATAAAATAACTAAATTGTGCACTCCTTCTCTTGGTTATGTGATTAAGCGTCGATTTTGAATTTCCCTTAATATCCATCCTCTCATACTTAGGATCTAACTCAAGGTAGTCAACTACAAGAAATATTTCAATTTGGTTGCCTTACAATTATGTGCACAATGGAAGTCCTTCCTTCATTTTTCAATCATCATTAAACATACAGATAAGTGTACATTGTTTATGCGTATTGCCTTATGGATTGTAATGAATCTTGTTACATTGTGAATGGTGCAATATGTTGTGTGTTTGTAAATGTGTGTTTGTAAATGTAAATGACTGTCTCAGTTTTGACTCTCACTATATCTTCATGATTAGAATGGTCTCATGTATGCACATGAATTTTAAAGTGTGCTTAGAATGTTATTGATTATTATGTGCATGGTGAATGCACAATTATGTGTTCATATTTAGTTAGTTGATTTCAAAATTTATGGGTATACTTAGTTTAACCAATCCCTACGCTAGCTTTTTTGTCAAAACTAAGAATTTATGTGTCATGAATTGGGCCACGAGTCGCCTTGAAACTACAAGAGGGTGGGTGCACAATAATTATAGTTTTTCTTTACGAAGCTAGCCTAAGTTTGTTTTAGTCGATATATGATACATTTTCGAGGTCAAGAGGAATTCGGTGAACATGACTTTGTTGACATGCTAGCAGGTCAAACACATAGTGGGTGTTGGTGAAGCCACACCATAGTGGAACCATCTTGTGTGTATATACAACAACTATAATCCATTGTCCCTCATGATCAAATATGAGTTAAGGGTACGGTCTATACACTCAGTCAAATGTTCTTTTATTTTGGGTGATAATCGTAAAGGCCAAGAGTGTGGTCTAGGTAGAACTCGGAGTGTTGGGAACATTTTTAGCCACCCATCGCTGATATGTTTGTTCCCTACAACACCCTAAGAGTGTAAAAAATAATATAAATTTTATACTACTGATGTATTTGCACTAAGAACAAGAGATTACATATTTCCTCTACTATTATGCATAATGGAAATAACTATTTAGAAACACATGCAATGACATGCAACCAGAAAACAACACAATACCACAATTGTTTATAGGGAAACCTAAGAGGGAAAAACCCTTCCACTACTATTAATTAATCATATAAGAATGAGAAACTATTACAATGTCTTTCTTCAATCCTAATGGAGACCATGCAATGTAAACTTGTTCTCCTACTGATTATCTTGCTCTCAGCAACACTTAGTCAATTTGTTATGAAACCAGCTCAAGAAAAAGATAGAAAGGATAGATCAACGCCTTAGAACTTAGCCTCTTCAAGGGGGCAACCTCCTTTACATTACATAAATTAACAATTCTTAGATGATTCAAATGAAAAAACCTCCTTTCTATATATAGGAGTCTAAGGAGACACAATATAACCCAGCCAACCTAACAATAATAATATAAACCCACAAAAATAACAATAGAGGGATTCTATGGGGCACAATAATAACAATATGGGGAC
>APFE030911892.1:1315-41190 GCA_000404065.3 Pinus taeda | reverse complement strand
AAAGTCATAACCCAACATCTTTGTGACCCATTTTTGTTGCTCTTCAGAGGATAATCTTTGTTTTAAAAAGTATTTAAAGCTATCATGATCCATTTTTACCTTGAAGTGTCTTCCCATTAGGTAGGGTCGCCATTTCTTAAGTGCATGGAGTATTGCCAACATTTCCTTCTCATAAATAGCTTTGTGTAAAAACTTTCCCTGATTGGACGACTTTCAAAAGCAATGGGTCTTTCATCTTGCATTAAAACAACACCAATTCCATTTCCTGAAGCATCACATTCCACAATAAAGGTTTTTGTGAAGTCCGGTGTAGTTTTTAAGACCGTGCTTGGCACATTGCCTCTTTAAGATGTCAATGCCTTTGTTTTCTTCCTGGAGTCCATGAAAATGCATCTTTCTTCAATAAATGTTGTTAGAGGTGCTACTATTCTCCCATAATTCTTAACAAACTTGCGATAATACCCTGTCAACCCGAGAAATCCTCGTAGATGCTTTATCGATGTGGGGATTTTCCATTCCTTAATGGCTTTAATTTTGCTAGGGTCTACCTTAACTCCTTCATGAGATACAATATGACCCAAATATTCCACCTCCTGGACTCCAAAGAAACATTTGGATCTTTTTGCATATAATTGTTTCTCCTCCAATAGTTGTAGCACCCTGTCAACATGTTCAACATGATCCTTCCAAGACTTGTTGTAGATTAGTATATCATCAAAAAATACTAACACAAATTTTCTAAGGAATGGTTGAAAATTGAATTCATCAAACCTTGAAATGTTGAAGGTGCATTGGTAAGGCCAAAAGGCATGACCAAAAATTCATAATGACCCTCATGAGTTCTAAATGTTGTTTTCGAAATGTCTTCAATCTTCATTCAGATTTGATCATATCCTGAACGTAGATCCAACTTGGTGAAGTAAATTGATCCATGCAATTCATCCAGTAATTCATTAATAATAGGAATGGGAAACTTATCTTTAATAGTGAGCTTGTTGAGTTCCCTATAATCTGGACACATGTGCCATGATCCGTCCTTCTTGTGCACCAATACTACCAGAGCAAAGAAAGAACTTTGACTCGGTTGAATTATACTAGCCTCTAACATTTCTGCAACCATACATTCAATTTCACTCTCTTGGGCATAGATATATTTGTACGGCGTGACGTTTGGAGAAACACTTCCTAGAATTAGATGAATAGCATGATCATGATCATGAATAGGTGGGAAACCTTTAGGAGTCTCAAATGCCTTGGAACGATTGTCCAAGACGTTTTGGAGATCTAGAGAAATAGGTGATTCCAATGTGGAAACATCTAGCGGACATAATTGTGCAATTACACCTCTTTGTTCCTTTTTTAGAAGCTTTGTCATATCGTTATAGCTAATTATCTTTCCTGGTTTCCCTGCAATACCCCTTTATTCAACTTCCTTTCCTTCGACAAAAAATTTCATGAAAAGTTCTTGAAAATTAAAAGCTATTGTACCCAAGGATTGTAGCCATTAGACTCCTAGTACAACATCAACACCTCTCATTGGAATGGAAAGCATTGGGCTAGTCAATACATATTCTCCCATGGATAGCTTGATATTATGGCACTTTCCAAAGCAATTTATTATTCCTCCATTTGCAACCATCACTTGACACTCTAGTGCTGGATATAAGAAGCAATTCAATTCTTTTTCTACCTTACAATGAATAAAATTATGGGTACTTCCCGAATCAATCAACAATATTAACTTTTTCTTCTTGATTTGTCCTTCTATCTTAATTGTTTGAGGAGTGGTAATTCTCACTAATGTATTACAAGATAGGGTCGGATTCATTTCTTCTTTATCTAGGCTTTATTCCTGGAGTATATCCTCTTCTTTTGACCTTTCTTGCTCCTTTCCTTTTTCCTCTTCACAATCTATGTAGAGTAATTCTTCTTAGCACACTTATGACGTTTAGTGTATTTGCTATCACAACTGTAACAAAGCCCTTTTGCTCTTTTTTCTTCCAATTTTTGTGGTGTCAACCTTATAGGTTGTGGAAGACTAGGGGCAACAACACTTCCATCTTTATAGTTGTGAGTGGTATGCTTCCTGATTGCCATAATTTTTCTTTCCATTTTTCTTGCTAACTTGAATTCTTTTTCTAATGAATCAAGTTCCCAAAGGCGAACATGATTTTGGATATTATCCTTTAAAGTCCCTACGAACACATCAATCCTATGCTCCTCTGGAATATTTTTTACACTTATGTTCAATTTTTTGAACTCCTCAATGTGCTCCATTATTGAACCCTTTTTTTTGAGACTTATCAACTGGCTAAAAAAGGTGTTGCTTTTTGTATCCTCATAATTTTTCTGTAAAAATTACCCAAGTGATAATTTGTTTACAAGAGCAAAGCCATTGATACCATATAAACTGATTTGGTTCCAAATATAAAGTTGCAATACGTACCTTTTGTGTGTTTTGCACATTATTGAGATCGAAAAATTGCTCCATCTGTAATATCCATGTTGCAGGATCCTTGCCATCAAACTTCCTCATATCAATTTTTTGAATATGGTGGGTCTTCAATCCCGCATTAGAGTCTATGAAATCATGATTAAAATTTCTTTTGTTTGCATCATGAGTTTCCTTTACTACCTTTTCACCATTAGTAAGTATTTCTTGTATAAAATTTGTGAAATCTGTCTTCAAATCTGCCATGTCTGTCTTCAAATTTGTCTTCAAATCTGCCATATCTCTCTTTAAATCTATCTTCAAATCTATCTTCAAATCGTCCATCTTAGCTCCCACGCCCTTTATCTTAGATTCCACGCCATTTGTCTTAGCTTCTATTAGATTTTGTGCAAGTAACGCTTGTTGCACTTGGTCTTGTAATTTTGATATATCATGTAGCATTTCTTCCTCTTCTTCATGAGTCATGCTAAAGCTTCTAGGTTGCTTACTAGGTGTTTGCATTTTCTTTACTCGGGGCATTAGTTACCAATAATAATGCTCTACTATGCCCTTTTAATTCCTTCAAAATAAATTTTCAATCCAAGCTTAAGCAAAAAAAATTTAAAAATCTACATACCATTTTTCACTTTGTAGGAGCTCAATATTGCTTCCGATGTATCTCTGTACTTTTGGATCATCTAGTTCTAAAATTCCGACTTGCAGTAGCTCTATGTGTCCTCTTTCCAATGCCACCTGTCTTATCCAAATTGGATTCTCCAAGGAAGAGGTATATGAAATCTCCCACATTGACCTGATTATAGACTAGTTCAGTAGATCGCACTTGTACGACATGCCACGAGTCATTGTTTCAACCTTTAGCTCTAAAAAATATATACAAGAAACCACAATCCATCCTCTTTCTATACCTTCTTATGAAATTTCAATCTGATTCTCAAAGAGAAAGTTATGACGATTTTCGCCAGGTCACCTCTTTGGAATGTAATTGAGGAGTCTACAAAAAGACCAACTTCCTCAGATCATATCTCTGTAAATATATTGGGAAAAGCTCTGAAATTTGGATCGAAGGTTTGGCGCAACTTCTTCTCAAATGGGTTTTTTTTTTTAGCTTCTGAAACATCATAGAAAAACGTTACAACAAAAATTCCATGATGACCTATTTGAAGCAGTGAAACCCTAGAATCAAAAGCTCTGATACCAAATGTTATGAAACTAGCTCAAGAAAAAGATAGAAAATATAGATCAACGCCTTAGAATTCAGCCTATTCGATGGGGAAACCTCCTTTACATTACATAAATGAACAATTCTTGTATGATTCAAATGACAAAACCTCCTTTCTATATATAGGAGTTTAAGGACTCACAATATAACCCAGCCAACCTAACAATAACAATATAAAGCCTAAAAAATAACAATAGAGGGATTCTATGGGACACAGTAATAACAATATGGGGACAATAGGGGCACAACAATATTAATAAGGGATACAACTACAATAGTAATGGGATAATAATTAGTATTATAGGGACCCAACATAATTAATGGCC
The DNA here is from genome assembly GCA_000404065.3 of Pinus taeda. Taxonomy (NCBI): domain Eukaryota; kingdom Viridiplantae; phylum Streptophyta; class Pinopsida; order Pinales; family Pinaceae; genus Pinus; species Pinus taeda. The sequence goes on along the minus strand of APFE030911892.1, from coordinate 37,193 downwards.
TTATATTTCTCCTCTTTCCTTGCACAATTCTTGAGGAAATTATCTCCTAAACAATACAATAATTCTCTATTCCCTTGTGAAAATCCCAAGTAATCAATCACCTGCCTCAATGCCTAACATGTACACTCAACTAGTATACAATTAATCATTACAATGTGCCTTTTGCTCCACTTTAGTTTGGCAATACAAATTCCACGTATCTCTAGGCTATTCTTTATCGATTAACTAGTTTAACTAAGAGATCATTGAGTTAACAACAATTCTACTACTCAACTCACCTTCAACTCACTCTACCAGTTGATTAAGCTTAGTTAACTGAGTCAAACTGAAAATAACTTAATTAGATCGCTAAATTTTAGCAACAATACAGGCACAACTCTGCTTCTAGCTTATAACTAGAATTTATTGAGTAAATAAGTATAAAAGGCCATGTCACACAAGTCAACCGTCATCCAAGTTATCTTGCAGATTTGGAAAATAGAATCACTAGAATTAACTAAGGAACAAGTCAAATTTAGCCTTTTGTCCTAAATTTTCTAACACTCCCTCTTAGCAAGATACAAATTTTGAACTACCCATAGCCTGCACTTGTGGAATTTGAATTTTCCTCTTGACAGTGCCTTTTTCAATAAATATGCATCCTTCTTCTTGGTTAGAATTTACTGTAGCATCATAATTCTCCTCTGCGCACAATTTTGCATGTGGTGGTACTTGATACCAATGTGTTTGGACCTGTCATGAAATACTGGATTCTGAGAGAGTTTGATACAACCTTTATTATCACAATCAATCAATGTTGAATCCATCTACTGACTTAAAATACCCATAGGTATTATCTTCATCCATATGCCATCACATGCTTCTTGACATGTAGACATGTATTCAGCCTTTGTTGAGTTGAGTGCCACATACCCTTATTTCCTAATATACCAAGAAATAGTTGCAGACCCAACATTGAAGGTAGGACCCTAAGTAGTTTTTTTTCTTTTTTTTCTTTTCTGTTTTTTTCTCTGATGGACTCCCTACCAATGTTCATTAGTGAAGCCTTAGAGCTTCACTCCCTTTCTCCTTTTATACCATACCCCATACTCAGTTGTTACTTTGAGGTACCTCAATACATGCTTTGTTGCCTCCTAATAAATCTTGGTAGGCTTCACCATGGCTTGAATCAACATAAAAGTTGCATAGTGTATGCGAGGCCTTTTGTTCACCATATACATCAAGGATCCCACAAGATGTCTATAGATAGTAACATCTACTACCTCTTTCGAAGAAGTGCTCTCCTTCGTCCAGATTGTAGCTAAAGGTGTGTCCATAGGCTTCCATTTCTCCATGTAAAACCTCAAAAGTATTTGGAGGCATACTTCCCCTGACTCACAAATGTCTCACCATCACCTTACCATACTTCTAGCCCAAGGAAGTAATGTATTAATCTCATGTCGTTCATCTCAAATTATCTTGCAAGGTCCTCCTTGCAAGACTAAATCAACTGTGCATCTCCTCTGAGTATCAAATCATGAACATACAATACCAAGATAAGCAACTTTACATATACTATAATGTGATAGACGTTGGCATCTGCTTCACTTTTGGTGAATCCCAATCCATTGAGATATGTATAAACTTGAGTGTACCATGCTCAGGGTGCTTGTTTGATACCATATAGGGCTCTTCTAAGTCTACACCCATCTCCAAGTGAAATGTCTCAAATCCCTTTGGTTGCTCTATGTAAATTTCTTCCTCAACAACAGCATCGAGAAAGGTGGCTTTCACATCCATACGGTGGATCTTCCACCCATTGTACGTAGCTAAATCTAGAATGCTTGTGATTGAGGAATATCTTTCCACTGGTGAAAATGTTGCTGAGAGGGGTCTTTGGCCACAAATCTAGCATTGTATTTCTTGATGATCCCATTAGTTACATGCTTCACTTTGTAGATCCATCAGGAACCAACTACTGATTTGTTCTCTAGCCCCGAAACTACCTCCCATACATTGTTCTTCATTTTGGAGCTGTACTCTTCCACCATGGCATCAAACCACACTGGTTGAGAAAATTCTTCCTCAAATGAAGAAGGCCCTTACTAAGTGAGCTTTGTATGAGAGCCATATATCAAATGTACATATCTCGTGATCTCCGCTAGGTTGTGCTAAGATGAAGGAGCTCCCACATGCTCCCATTCATCTTGCAACAATAAGCCATTTTCTTTGGTTCTCTTCTTACCATCTACAAAAGATTATCATTGAGTGGGTGCCTCCGCCAGAACTCTGATCTACTCCTATGCATGTGGTTGCTCCAAAACCTCCTAAAGCTTTGCATCAGGCTCCTCATTAGGAACTATAAGCTCCTCCTATGGTGGGATAGTCAACTCTCATTCTAGAGAGCATCTCATATCCTTCTCCTCATCAAATTTGACATCTCTCCTCATTACTATCACCCTGGGTAATACACCTTATAGTTATGCGGTGTCTCTATGTATCCTACAAGGAGTCCCATCTTAGTTGCAGGCCCAAGCTTCTTCATGTTATCCTTGGAGATGTGACAGTACACAGTAACTCCAAAGCTTTTGAAATGAGACACAGTTGGCTTCCTCCCATAGAAAGCTTCGGGCATGATCATGCTAATTATTCTATGAGGAATCTGCTTTTGAAAATAAACTTTTATTTTCCATGCTTATGCCCATAGGTGTAATGACAAACCCTGATCATGCAACATGGCTCTTGCTATTCCCACTATTATTTTGTTCTTCCTTTCAACCACCCCATTTTGTTGTGGGTTATGGGGAGTTATCAGTTCTCTTCTAGTACCCTCTTTAGCAATAAGTGTCCTTAAAGGTCCTAGACACATATTCTCCTCCACTATCACTTCTCGTGACTTTAAATTTTTGACTAGTGTCCTTTTAAACCAATTCTTTGAATTCAATATATTTTGAGTAAACTTCATCCTTCTTCTGCATGAAGAAGATCGAACATTTTCTAGAAAAGTCATCAACAAAAATATTATAATACTTGTGTTTTTTTGTAGAGGTTGTAGAAAATGATCCACATACATTACAGTGGACTCATTCCAATATTACTCTAGCTTTGTTATCTCGGCCCTCGAAGGTATATTTGACATATTTCTTGAATGTGCATCCCTTGCATACATCATTTTGGTCAAGGTTGCATTTCGGGAGATCGGTGGTAATATGTTGCATGTTTTTAAGTCCCCATGGTGTAAGTGTCCCATGTGTTTGTTCAAGAATTCTCCAACATCCCAACTTTTCACTTCTCCTACCTTGCTATTTAGTGTAGTGGAAGCTTCCACCTCATGTTTGTATAGGTTATTCAAACAAACTCCAATCTGTTTCACTTTCCCGGTAGCTACATCTCTCGAAAAGGATTTCCCCTTACTGAAAACAACATCATAGCCATGATCATCCAATAAAACTATAGAGAGCCAAGTTCGTCTCCTTTTGAAGTACATACATAGCACCTTTTTGATGAAGATGGGAGCCTGACTCCCTCTTAAAGGTTATGATACCAATTCCTTTGGTATTTTACCAACCATCATGCCAAATTTCTATATGCATCTGGAGATCCTTCTCCTCTAGGCTACTAAAAATTGTTTGCATCATGTCATATGGAACGAAGCATCTGAATATAAATACCATGCACTCCCCATTATAATTGTAGATACAGTTCCACCTCTATCATTTGTACTTTTTCTAATAAAAAAATAGATCCCTTCTTTACACCCATCATTATAAGTGACATTCCATTCTTACTTAATGTAGTGACATTGAATTAATTAGTAGTTGTGAATCCTTTTCTTGGGCTCAAATTATATCAGCAAATAGTGAATAAGATGGTTGTATAGTTTGAGGAGGAAACAATAATAAAAAGCATATTACCAAAAATGTCAAAAGTTTGGTTTCATAGAACATGCCCCTAGACCTTTAGAGACAATGAAATGTAGTTATAACATGTAAAAAAATTGATCAATTCAATTCTAGTACTTGTAATTCAATTCCAGTACTCTTAATTTTTTAGATAAGACTTGTGATAACATAGTTTCAGATAACACTTGTTGCAGAATATGTTATGCTCAATGCAAAAAGTATCCAAAGAAACAAGGTTGGAATTAGTGAGGTCCATGAGGTTTCTTTCCTTCCCATGACCTTCAAGCCCACCAGCCTAAATTTGTGACCCAATCAACTAGGAACAACCTTTCTGACATCCTAGCCCTAGAGAACCTCCACAAATTCCCTAAACCTTTGCGCGGAAGCCTTAATTTCCACCCATAATGTTTTCAAACCATGTGCTAAAATCATGAAGTTCCTATCACCTCTCTTAGCCTCCTTAGAGAACCCTTAGTATCCAAACCCTTTCAACTTTATTCCTCTCCTCTCTCCCCAATACTTCAACAAACCCAAATATCACAAAATGACCAGAGTTCCTTCTCGCCATCCTCTCCTTCCAAGACTTATTCCCTCTCATTCTTGAAAATATTTATTACCCATTAATGGTTCACCTACCCATTGTTCAATTCCCATAACTTACATTCTCTCTCCCCCCCCCACCCCACCCACTCACCAAATTCTAAGAATTAATACATGATAACTAATCAAACAATTTTAGTTATTTAATCAAAATAAGAGTCATGAGAGGGCCAAAATTAATTTAATATTAAATTATTCATAAATTTATACTTTAAATCATAATCAAGCTTAATCAATATTAACAGTAATATAATCTTAATAATTAATCAATCATATAGCATAATAGACCATAGAATACTAGTGTATCCATGTGAGTTATGGGTATGTAGATAACATACACATACCTTGTATGTATAATATTAATACCAACAAGAAATTACCAAGAAATCAACCTTTTAGTAGGTAGGATAATAACTAATCATAACATAAAATGGTTGGGGAGTGGATGTTACAAATGGCTCCATTATATTTTATCATATATATCTTATATATAATTAATATTTGGCTATTACCTAGTAAATGAACTATTGTTCATTTCATTTTTCAATTTTTGATTTTCCTCACTAACCAATGCATTAAAACTTCTAAGCAAGGCTGGTGGTACATTCTCAATCCCCATATATTTACCCACTTTCTTGGTCTTCAAATAGAGCACAATAGCAACCGGAAGTTGAAATACCAACTAGTAACCATAAGGGAATTAATAAGATTTTGTATTGAGAGTTCTATGAATTCTTTTCCAAGAGAATTTACCAATTGAACTAATCCTTATTGCTACTAGCTCATAACTAAGCCTTTGACACTTTATTATTAAAAACATTGAAATAAAGAACATGTAAAATTAGTGGTTGATATATTCCAATTTATCAAATAATTTAACAATCACAATATCAATTAGTTGAAAAGGGAAAATTCGTCAATGGCACGAGGACAAATATTATTGAAGTAGCTTATTTCTATGGTGTGCATGGAAATTGTTTTATACCTCAATTCATTTTTTTCCCCATTTATTCTAATAGGTTCATTTCTTGAGAAACATATCAATAACTAACATTTATTAATGCTTCTAAATATATAAATCTCCATAGTGGAATGATATTTGTTCATATTGGAATTGCAGTCCACCAGTACTACCAAATAGGATTAGTAAAGACACTTCAGTAGATTTAATACATCAATTCAAATTACACAAGTGCCACCATATGAAGAGAAAAAATTAGATTGAGTTTCTTTATTATCATTTTTGCATTGAAATTATACGTTTATTTTTTGTTTAAGTCGGGCTTGTTTAGAGAAGGAAATCTACTTTCACTACGGAAAGGGGCCAAACAAGAAGTTAATTTTTTTTGCAAGGAAATTCCAAATACATTATCATATTACTTTATTGGTTGTCATTTATTAATATGAGGATCAAATTGAAGAATTTAAATGACATCCAAAATAGCAACCATGAAATTAACAAACCTTGGACTTCGTGTGAGATATCTGCCTTATACCCTCATCTTCTTAGGAGTTTCTCCTATGATATTGTGAAACATGTATCCCAACCTAGACTAAATTAAATTAACACCCAATTTTGCACTATTTTAGATATTATATCTTGTACCAAATGGAAGTAGCCCCATTATGACCCTCCATATCAACATTTTATTCAATAAATACCTTAGGCCTGAAGGTAAATCAGTTCTTCCATATAGTTAGGTCTTTAAAAATGACCTGCATATTTACATGTATGTTAGATCCTTTAGATATATTATGGAAACCAATCATCAATATTTTTTTTTCTCTGCAAAATCATTAGAGAGGTGGGAGGACATGCAAAGGGCATTTTTTGGGATATATTGCATGAACTATAGATGATGAAAATCAATGTCACTCATCGCTTTATCTAGTTTCTCTTATGCTAAAAATATCAACATACCATTCCATAGGTGAAGATATTATTAAGATCCCCTAGAGGAACCATTAATGAAGATGATCCCAAATAATAAGCAAAAAACCCTTTGTCAAAAGTATCTTCATCCCAACATGATCTCTCACACTACTATGTGATATTGCATATATTTTCTTTATTGATGCTTATGGATCTTATGTCAACCCAAACTTAATACATCATCCTAACAATATTTTCACTCCCTATATAGAAATCTGAATAGTAAATATGCATTAACCTTTGCCATAATAGTAATGTATATAAAAAAATGCAACGAGAAAAAAACCTAATTCTTCTAAATGAGAACCAATTGTAACTCCAACACCCTTTATATATTTTTCATGATCATTTTTTTCGTTTCAAACTCTTTTTCAATTCGTCTAAATGTATTTTCCTATATTTTCTCAATAATTTGTGTGTATTATCTTAATTGAATATTCATTATCCTTTCCCATAATAGTAATGGATTTAAAAAATACAACCAAAATCTAATTCTTCTAAATGAAAACCAGTTGTAACCCTAATACCCTTCCTGTATTTTGTACGATCAAAAGTTGTTTTGTTTCAAACTCTTTTTCAAGTCGTCTAAATGTATTTTCCTATAGTTTTTCTATAATTTGTATGTATTATCTTAATATTAAATATGTGTTAACCTTTTCCATAATAATAATGGATATAAACAAAGCAACTGGAAAAAATCTAATTCTTCTAAATGAAAACCAATTGTAACTCTAATCCCCTTTATATATTTTGCATGATCAAAAATTGTTTTGTTTAAAACCCTTTTTTAAATCTCCTAAATATCTTTTCCTATAGTTTTTCAATAGTTTTTGTGTAATCTAATTCTCTTAAATGAAAACAAATTGTAACTCTAACCTGTTATATAAATAAAAACCAATTATAACTCTAACCCCCTTTATATATTTTGCACGATAAAATTTTTTTTTTTCAAACTCTTTTTCAAAACATCTAAATGTGTTTTCCTATAGTAACACTATAATTTTTTCAATACACACAAGTTTCCCATACCCCTTTGGATTTCCTATTATTTCTACTCACTGGCATAATTGATTCAATAGAGGGGAGCCCATAACCAAAGGGTGGATTTCCTATTCTTGCTACTCGCTTAATTGATTCAACAGAGTCACTCAATTGATTCAACAGAGGAGCGCCTATAACCAAAGGGAAAAATGGGGAGTAGTGTGGAGATTTCCAGAAGCCCCAGTAACTATTGTCCCTCCTCATCTTGACAATGTTAGCAAGGCCACAGGACTTTCTCTCAGCATCCATGGTGTGCAAAGTTGTGCTCATGCAAAAATACCAAAAACTCAGGGCTCATGCACTCCTGCTTTCTCTCATTTTTCCTCCTCAAACACATAGTCAAGCACTTAAATATTTCTAAATGTGTGGATCAATTATAGGACCAAGATGTCCAGTTGGCCTCCAAATCCCTTAAAAAACTAGTTAGGGAACCCTAACCAACCAGACGAATGTATTTCAAATCTAGGGTTTGTAGGGTTTGTGAATAAATGTACTTTGTCAGAAGTTATTGCCACTTCCATACCCAATTTACAGAATTTGGGTATTAAGGCCTTAATGGTGTTGAAGTAGAAATAAGCAGATGAACTTGAATAAGGCCCCTGCATAGGCGGGTAACTAGAATTATATGATATTATTGAACCCGAGCAGCAAAACTCGCAGAAAAATTGTGGCTTGTTGCCCCCAGGTAAGAATATTCCCACCCAAGGCTTTGTATCAATATAGATCGAGATTGAGGTAGAGTATATAGGCTCGAGGTATATTTTGAGGGCAGTGGTTTGGCCGAGGTCTAGGGTCAAGACTGTAGAAGTTCTACGGTTCCATCGAATTATAGATAATTTTTTGCAAATTACAAACTTTTTGTGCCTTCCCCAACCGAGAACCTGAGGCCATCGAGAAATCAATATCATCTAGTGGTTCTTATGGGCATGTCAAGCCTTATAATAAGGTACTAGTTGTAGTCATTGCATTAGAGCTACATGGACTATACGCCTTAGAGGCTTTTTTATTTATTCTGTAGCTCTAGCTCTAGTCATATAGATATAAAGATTTATAAAATGATTACATTACTAGGGTTTGTAAAACCATAGCCCTATTTCCAGTGGGAAAATCCTCAAATTTTCCTACTTGTTCTCCTTCTCAGAGCTTTACTACACTCCGTAGTCTTGTATGCAACTCCTAAAAACATAAGCTCCTTAATACTTCTGAATCACACCTTAATTGTAGCAACTTCCACTGGAATTCCACCAGTGACAAACACTATGCTTATGTTGTAGTAATCTGCAAGTTGTAATGGTGTTTTGGAACACAAGTCGAAAACAACATTCACTTTATAATGTCATTTTCCATCAATGATGGGGTCTGAGTTTGAGAGGATTATTGTTCGAGTAGTGTTGATTTTCTCGAAGTGGAAAGATCCTTGTGGATTGGGACAAGCTGCACCCACTATCGAGTTCCATCTGTACAACGATAGCCTTTCAAATTTCGAGAACTTGATTATATAGGATAGGTGCAAACTCCTAGATATCTTAAAATTCAACTTTTTTAGACGAGATTCTTTGGGGATACTTCCTTCTTGAACCTAACTTGAACAATATAGGCTAGAAAATGCTTCAGGAAACTTGAACTTGGGTAGATGAGATGGCAGATCACAATCCAAACTACTCAAAATGAAAAACCATTAAGCATTCTTCAAAATTTATTTTTACTATCTATGCCCAATTTCCATGATGATATTTTATCTATATTTTATGGTAATCATAAAACAATAGAAATCATATAGATATACATTCATCTATCTATGTATCTATAAAATAGATATGATTATCTCACATATACATTATGCTAAAACCAAAGTAAGCATGGAAAGAACCAACCTGATGGTTCTGGCTTGGTTCAGAGGCCAATCGATATGGGTTGTTGGAACCCCTAGAGTTGGTCTAGAAACCTGCTTCTCGTAATTGTTGTAGTGAACAATGGTAGTATTAAAGATAAGAGGAATTTTTAAATGGGGAGATGCAACAATGTAATAATCCTGATGTGGCTAATCCACAGTGACCAGAACAGAGTAATTGTGTAGAAATAAACATACATGAATCATTCTTAGCATCATGTGATCTTCTTTATCTATCTAATACTAGTGATTACACCTTATGGAACCATATCCAGTGTTTTCTCTCTTATTTATGGGTTCCATTTTCTATTTTATTCACAGCCAAAAAGTAGTGCACACACTAGCAGTAAGGAAGTTATCCCAGAACAAGCTACCAACATATTAACATAATATAGTGATGGCTACCAGATTAAAAAAAGAGGCAACCATATATGCAATACGACTACCTAGAAAAACAAAAAAATTAACATAGAAATACTCAAACGTTATATCATTGTCAAAGAAATATATTAGTAGCACTCATAAAGTGTGATGTTCAAATGGAGTTGGAAATAAGCCTCTCCCTCAAATGTATCTGTGAAAAGTGTGTTGATCCGTCTTGTCATGGAAAAATAACCGGTGCCTCCCAATATAGATAAATCCCTCTATTCAAAAGTGGTTGGATCAACCCCAACCAATGTGATCATGCCCTTATAATTAGTACTGTTGATCGTAATCGTGAATTCAAACCAAGCACTATAAGTGTTCTTCATGGCATAGAAGTGTAATCGCTGAGCTCTGCCCACATGAGGGCAGTGCAGATTGTTGTTGAGTGTTAGAGGATTGTTAAAGACTACTATATCTATGAATCTGTGATTGTGGCTACTAAAGAGAGCGGTAAGGTTTCCCCCCTGAGGAGTAGCCACAATGGCAGATTTTGCATTGTGCTCGTTGGAGCGATTGTAAAGGATTTCATGATAATAAAAAACCATATTCATGCAAGGCCTCAATTGAAGCCTAGTTTTCATATTATCAGTTCTATTATTGGATGCATACACCTTTTCCAGAAAAACTGGAGCCCAAAGTATAATTGATAGAAACCACAAGTTCAAGAGTTTAGCACCTTTCACGTAGCTTGCCATGCTCAGATTCTATAGATAGGGCACTGGTGAAATTTATGCTTAGATCATAGTCATAGATGCAAATTATAAAAGAGAAAGGAAGTATGTAACTCAAACTATGTAAGTTCCATCTCTCTTTCTGATCTATTTATAGACGATTCTTTAGACAATCACCATACTACCTTTCAGGTATCTTGTCTTGCATTTCCTAAAGACTTGGTTTATTGAATTGGGAAGTGATTATTTATTCACTAAGATAATATTGTTATTCAGCCAAGGCAACCAATGAAAGTTTTTTTTAACAAAAGAATCACCAACAATTTCACTTTAGGATTTGGCTTACACTGCAAATCCTTAAGCGGTTGCTTGTAGGATGTTTAAGCACTATGTTATCCTTTTATTTTGTGTAGATTTGATCTTATATTTATACATGACATTATATTGTGCTTCTTGGTAGAGTAAGACCTTATTAGCTGACAGAAGATCATCAACATCAACCACTTCAATGGTTCAGGTTTTCTATTTTTATTTTTTAAGAATTAGTCAAATAGTGATGTTTCTGCAGATGATTTTTGGCTTAAATTTATATTTACTATATTATAGTAACTAAAGATATTTCTTTCGAATGTAGACTACCCAAAAAATTACACCACTAGCTTCAGCTTCAAACCTTGTAGATGTTGCATCCCAAGTTCTGTATCAGCTCCTAGCTGTGTGAGTAGGAAAATGCCCACGTTCTGTTTGTTCTTAATATTGGAGATTATACTTGTTCAATCATATTAGAGATGTTTATTTTTGAGTAATGAAGTGATATCATTCTTGTATATTTGAAGTCAATGCACATGTACAATTGTAAATATCGCGTAATCTTTTTTATAAACAGGGCTCCTAAAACTTCTATGTCATCTTTTGAGACTATAGTAGTGTAGTAAGTACACTGGGAAATAATTTCATAGTAATAAGAAATTCATACCTACATATTCATTAGTCTCAGCTTTTCGGACCTTGTTTCGCCTTCCATATACATGCTATTGTCATGTTGATAAAGCTTCCTATATTTTCGTTGTATTTTTGTCTTCTCACAAAGAAAATGTTGATCCATATGTTGAGGTAGCATCAATATTGGTAGCTAGTAGTATCCTTGAATAGACAATCTAACAGATTCTTAGTATGGATGGGGGTAGCTCGGATAGAGACGTGGTTCTTCATGCACTTTAGAGTAGGCTATGATAATAGAGAGTAAGTTGTGGAGTATTTATATTCTATAAGATTAACTACTTTGAAGTTTGGAAGATACTCTGGGCTACAGTTTTTATTATATCAAAACCTTTGTGGTGATGCTGGGTTTGTCCATTTACACAGAATTTTTTTATATCTTGTAGGGAATTGCCGAGACAACACAAGTTTATATTATTGTTGCTCACTCCCAACCTTCAAATCCAGGTGCTACTGATGAAGGTACAAACAATTTCATAGTAGGTGAATCTGATTTGGTTGAGGCAACAACTCCATTTGGTGGACTTGGTGGTGCTTCATTAAATATGTTTCTATAGGGGAGAATTTTGCAAGATATCTAGTTAATTTATGTTTCATCGTATTTTGAAATTAGGCACTAGCTCATTGTTGAGTTGAATTCTTCTTCCATTTGTAGGGTCTTCCCAATTTAGGTTGATATCCATAATATTGTCCATCTTGTTGCAGTCTGCTTTGTAGGAAAGGCACTTGACTTGGCTTTGCAACACACCACCAAAAATATATTTCAAAATGTTATCATGCACACCCTTTGATGCCTTACCTCCATAACTATTCCATGCTATATACAACATAGCAAATACATCGTTGCAAGCCTCAATAAAGTAATGGAGAAATTCATGAGTATTTTCCTACCCCGTGAAATGTGTCGCAAATAGCTCTCAAGAGCTTTATATCTTTATAGGAGCATCATGTAGAATGTCACATTTTAGAGACCCTGAGATCCACTTTTCCACCAATCATAAGGGGTAGCGGCAATTTAAGTATTTTCATACAAAGAAGCATTAATTTATGATGAAAAAATGGACCAAACGATTCATGAAAGTGAGACACTAAATCACACTATTGAGATAGCCTGCATTATCGAGATTTTTAAATCCCATGGGAAAGCTCTAAAAAAATGGTTTTTGCTACGTTATTTCCAATGCCATTTATGGCTCTCTTGAAACCCTAATTTATGCATCTACCATGCTATTACTTACGACTATTGGATAGTTTCCATGGCTATTGTTAAGCAAAGAATAATGAGCATAGCAAAAAAAGTTGCTTCTGATTCTTCTCCTACTAAAATATTTTGAATTTTGATTCATGACTAGGTCATCATAGGTTCCTATATAGATAATTTTAGCTATGAGAGTGAAGCCTTCCTGTAGAATCCAATCAACAAATAGAAAACTTATAAAAGTTTGACGCAATGTTATGTAATCTTATTAAAATTATCCTTCCAACCATCATTTCGTCATATGAATCATTCTCCATCGCCACATATGCACTACTCTCCATCGCCAACATACCCAGTAGTCATAATTTCACGAAATATTATCTCATTCAGGAATTTCATCAAATATTTCATAGAATAGCCTCCTAACCTCATCCAAGAAGATTTCCTTGTAATGATTTTCAGCTAGAGCATTGTATGTAACAGAATTTATCTTATAACCTTTTCTTAACTTCTCATAAATAGTTTTGTGGCATCTTCGGGCCTAGCTACTATGAATGATCCATCAATTAGGGGCTTCCATGTGAATGTGTCAAGCTCATGACCTTTCTACAACATAATAATGCTCTATAAGTTTTAGTGTTTGGAACGTTACCCATATAGATTTATTTCTAGAAATATTTTGAATGTATCTTGCATAATTTCAATTACTTAACCAACAATCAATAATCCAACAACCATTACCTTATTCATATACTTGAAAGGATTATTGAGTCGATTTTTGTTGTTTCCTCTCTTCATGGATCCTTTGTGGGCTTTCTGGAGGCCATAATTACCCATACAACAACCAATATACCTCTCCTCTTCACCAAAACTATGTAAAAAAGTTCCCTTGATGGTCATCGGTTTTCTCCTACCTTTCTATTCTCCCTTTTTGTCTGTGTGGGCAGTACGATATTGAAATAAAAGGAGTTGTTTATACTGATGTGGCTGCACACTTATATATAGGGGGTGACCCTCCTCTGCCACTGATATTCTACCATGGGAGCTGAATGTTATTGACTATAACTATAAACTACATAGGAGCTACTATATGGTGAATGTTCCATACGTGTATACCCACATGGGATTCTCATGCCCCTAGCCCTTGATATATCGATGTGGTTATCAAGTGTGCTACAAAATATCGTCTGAGAACCATCCCGTTTATTTTCCAGTTTGCTTTTGGTGAGTATATTTACACCCCATTTACTCCCGTTCTCATAATTTTATACACTTTGTTCTTTTGATTGAACAAATTAAATTGAGGATAGCTAGAGGCGGGTATAATGTTATAGAAAGTGAAATCTTTCATCTATATTGATAATTTTTTGGGGGAAAAGGAGCTCAACCCACTTTTGTCAGAGGACATTAATAAAGCAATGAAGGCCAATCTCCTTCTTACTGACTATGATCAAAATGAATGTAACCCATGCATAGTTAAAAGGAGGGAAGTTTATTATATGAAACACCATCCCTATATTGAAGCCATGGCTCTTTTAAAGAAAAAAATGGACAATAGGGATGACAAAAAGAGACAAAGAGATTCTAGTCCATTGAATTAACGTGAGTTGGATGAGATAGTAAAATTTTGTAGTGGTATTCCAAAAATTTTAAAAGTGGCGGTGGCATTCATAGTAATGGAAAATAACCAGAAGAAAGATTTTCAAATAATGAAAGAAGAAAACATGCAATTCAAGGGTAAACAATTAGATAATATACAACGCTATGTTTTTGCTTATGAAAATTTTCGTATAGAATGCAAAGATCCATTTCTTGATACTTGCTTATTTTTCAAAGGAAAGAATTGGGAAATCGTGGAAGATATTGTGGGAATGCCTGAACTGGATACTCTAGAAAAAAGTGCACTTGTAATGAAAGATGCAAATGGCCTTGTAAGTGTGCATGGTGTCATTTCGGGACTTGTTGACCACAAGGTGAAGGAAACTAGAATCAAATTAACCAGTGCATATGAATTTAAGAAGTTCCTAAATCGAAAAGTACACAAGGTAGGGACTAAATGTATGAATTAAAAAAAAAATACATTTCATTTCATATAATGTCCATAACTCTATATTTACTCAATTGTGTTTAATGTGGGACATTAAAAACATAAAGGGTCTTTGGTTGAGTGGAAATAAGGATCGATTGTCTATATCTTTAGAAAAATATACTTAATGTTTAAGTCGTTGAGAATTCTTCACCTTGGAAATTTAATAAAATTTGAAGGTACATGTAAATTACCATTGGAAAAATTGATTTTTTTTGAAGGAGCAAATCCTTGTCTTTCGATTGATGTGAAGGAGCTCACAGGCTTGTAATATTTGAAAAATATTTGAGCTATCAACCCAAGGATCTGAAACTGTCTGAGGTAAGTCTTTGTCTTCTACTTTCCACCCTTTGAATCATGATGAAATGTGCTGTTTTCGTATTTCTAAATCACTTAATTATGGTTCACTTATACATAGCATAATTTTCAGATGCCATCTGATCTTAGACATGTCGAGTTTGATGGAAGGCTTTCCCATTCCTATAAAATCTATCGAGGCATTTGGAATAGTTTCTAAAATATGACTTTGTAAAGTGGTCGAAGAAACATGGGAATAAATAGATAAATACCAATGATAATTTATATCCTTCACATATGCATAATAATGATTAGTGTTATGTGAGTATCCTGAATGGAAAGTAGCGCTAAATAGGGTATTTTGTAGGTATTCATAATGTTGTGAGCTATTTAACAAAATATATATTCTCAAATATCTCAAGTTGAATGGAAAGAGCATTAGGGTCTTGAAAGATTGACATTTTCTTGTGTGTTGTGGACACTTATTGCAATTTTTACAATGGTATTTGTTTCCATCAAGTACTGAAAATAAGAACAAAATGATTTTTTTATGCAATCAACATATTAAATTTCACGTATTCATTTCATTATTGAATATTTTGCAATGTACCAAATATGCTTTGTTTGTTTGGGCCATTTTAAGGCCATTATAAAGCACACAGTCGTTTGTACAATCTTTAGATGTCTCTTTAGACAATCATCATACTACCATTCAGGTATCTTGTTTTGCATTTCCCAAAGACTAGGTCTATTTCATTGGGCAGTAAATATTTATTCACTAAGTTCATATTGTTACTAGGCCAAGTCAAGTCATGAAAGTTTCTTTTATCAAAAGAATCACCAACCATTTCACCTTAGGATTCATCTTATGCTACGAATCCTTAATCTGTTGCTTGTAGGATGTTTAAGCCTTCGGTTATCCTTTTATTTTTTGTAGATTTTATCTTATCTTTATGCATGATGTTATATTGTGCTTATTGGTAGAGTAAGACGTTGTCAGTTACAAGAACAACATTAACATCAACTGCTTCAACAATTCAGGTTTTCTAATTTTTTTTTGAAGAATTAGTCAAATAGTGATGTTCTTGCAAATGATTTTTGGTTTAAATTTTTATTTCCTTATTATAAAAACTAATGATACTTCTTCTTTTGAATGTAGCCTACCCAAAAAATTACACCACCAATTCTAGCTTCAAACCTTGAGGAAGCTGCATACACAGTTGTGTCTGAGCCCCTAGCTGTGTGAGTCAGAAAATGCCCATGTTTTGTTTGTTCTTAGTATTGGAGATCATACTTGTTCAATTATATTAGAGATGTATATTGTTGAGTAATGAAGTGATAGTATTTCTATGAATTTGAAGTCAATGCACATGTACAATTGTAAATTTCATGTGGTCTTTTTGATAAACAATTCTCCTAAAACTTCTGTGTCATCTCTTGGGACTACAACAGTACAGTGAGTACATTGGAAAATAATTTCTTAGTTGTAAGAAGTTCATATTTACATATTCATTAGTCTTAGCTTTTTGGACCTTGTTTCCCCCTTCCATATACACACTCTTGTCATGTTGATAAAGCTACGTATATTTTCGTTATATTGTTGTCTTGTCACAGAGCAAATGTTGATCCATATGGTGAGGCGGTATCAATATTAGTAGATTGTAGTAAGCTTGAACATACAATTCAGTAGGTGCTTGATATGGATGGGGCTATATAGGATAGATATAAAGTTTTTCATGCACTTAGAGTAGCTTATGATTATCCTGAGTGAAGTTTGGAGTATTTATACTCTGTAAGATTAACTACTTTGTATTTTGGAAGATACTCTAGGCTACAGTTTTTATTATATCACAAACTTTGTGTTGATGCCGATTCTATCCATCTACCCAATTTTTTTTTACATATTGTTGGGAATTCCTGACACAACATAAATTGCTATTCCTGTTGCTCACTCTCTATCTTCAAATCTAGGTGCTACTGATCAAGGTACAAACAATGCCATAGAAGGTGAATTTGATGTGGCTGAGGCAACAACTCAATCTAGTGGACCTAATGCTACTCCATTAAATCTATTTCCATAGGTGAGATTTTTACAAGATATTTAGTTAATTCATGTTTAATCGTATTTTGAAATTATGCACTAGCTCATTGTTGAGTTTAATTATTATTCCATTTGTAGGGTCTTCCCAATTTAGGTTGACATCCATAATATTGTTCATCTTGCTCCGCTCTCCTTTGTAGGAAAGGCACTCGACTTGGTTTTGTAACACACCACCAAAAATATCTTTGACAATGTTATCATGCACAATCTTTCATTCCTTACCTCCATGATTGTTCCATTCTATATACAACTTAACACATACATCATTGCAAGCCTCAATCAAGTATTGGGGAAATTCATGAGCATTTTCCTACCTGGTGAAATGTGTCGCAAAGATCCCTCAAGAGCTTTCTATATTTATAGGAGCATCATGCAAAATGTCACATTTTAGAGACCTTGAGATCCACTTTTCCACCAATAATAAGGGGCAGTGGTAGTTTAAAGATTTGCATACAAAGAAGGATTAATTTATGAGGAAAAAATTGACCAAACGATTCATGAAAGTGAGACACTAATTCACATAGCTGAGATAGCATGCATTACTGAGATTGTTGAATCCCATGGTAAAGCTGCAAAAAAATGGTTGTTGCCACGTCATTTCCAATGCCATTTATGGTTCTCTTGAAAACCTAATTTCTGCATCTACCATGCTATGTCTTATGATTATTGGAAAGTTTCCATGGCTATTGTTATGCAAAGAGTAATGAACATAGAAAAAAAAATTGCTTCTGTTTCTTCTCCTACTAAAATAGTTTGAATTTCGATTCATGACTAGGTCATCATAGGTTCCTATATAGATAATTTCAACTATGAGAATGAATCCTTCATGTAGAAGCCAATCAACAAATAGCAAACCTGTGAGAGTTTGATGCAATGTTATGTAATATTATTAAAATTATCCTTCCAACCATCATTTCATCATATGAACCATTCTCCATCGCCACATATGCACTACTCTCCATCGCCAACACACCCAATAGTCATAATTTCATGAAATATTATCTCATTTAGAATTTCAGCAAACATTTCATAGAACAGCTTCCTAATATCATCCAACAAGATTTCCTTGCAATGAATTTCAACTAGAGCACTATATGTAATGGAATTTAGCTTATAACCTTTTCTTAACATCTCATAAATAGTTTCTTGGCATCTTTGAGCCTACCTATTGTGCATGATCCATAAATTAGGGGCTTCCATGTGAATGTGTCATGCTCATGAACTTTCTACGACATAACAATGTTCTAAAGGTTATGATGTTTTGAACATTACCCATATAAATTTATTTCTTGAGATATTTTTAATATATCTTTAATACTTTCAATTAATTAACCAACAACCAATACTAGAAAAACCATCAATTTATTCATATTCTTCAGAGGATGATTGAGTCCATTTTTTTTGTTTCCTCCCTTCATGGATCCTTGGTGGGCTTTTCAGAGGCCATAATCACCCATACAACTATCAATATACCTCTCCTCTTTGCCAAAACTATGGACAAAATGTCCTTTGAGTATGTCTGGTTTTTTTCTAGCCTTCTATTCTTCCTTTTTGTTTGTGTGCGAATTAGGATATTGAAATAAAAGGAGCTGAGCATAGTGAAGTGGCTCCACACTTATATGTAGCGGGGTGACCCTCCTCTGCCTCTGCATCTGATATGTAGGGGGGAGTTGAATTTTATTGACTACTTCTATGAACTACACATGAGCTCCTATATGGTGAATGTTCCATATGTGTATACCCACATGGGATTCATATGCCCCTAACCCACGAGATATCGATGTGGTCATCAAGTGCGCTACACAAAATGGTCCCAGAACCATCCATCTTTCTTCCAATTTTCTTTTGGTTTGTATATTTATACCCCATTTACTCCCATTATTGTAATTTTATAAATTTTGTTCTTTTGATTGAACAAATTTCATAATGTTAGATGAATGTAAGATTCCCTGGGCTATTATGATTTCGAGCCTGTTTTCATTTACAAAACATAACAACATTACAAAACTAGAGATTGATGGATTTGGTACCAAAGGGAGATCTTAAGGAGATTATAGAAATTATAAATTACAAGGATGGATAGCTAGAACTGCGTAAAATCTTACAGAAAGTGAAATCTTTCATCTATATTGATAATGTTTTCGGGGAAAAGGAGCTCAACGAGATTTTACCAGAGGACATTAATAAAGAAATGAAGGTCAGTCTCCTTCTTACGGAACGCGGTAAAAATTATTGTAACCCATGCATAGTTAAAAGGAGGGAGGTCTATTATATGAAACACCTTCCCCGTATTGAAGCCATGAATCTTTCAATGAAGGAAATGGACAAGAGGGATGACAGAAAGAGACAAAGATTCTAGTGCATTGAATGAAAGCGAGTTGGAGGAGATAGTAAACTTGTCTGGTGGTATTCCATCAATTTTAAAAGTGGTTGCAACATTAATAGTAGTGGTAGATAACTAGAAGATATCTTTTCAAATAATGAAAGAAGAAAATATGTGTAGGTTTTAACCTCGTATAGAAATTACCTGCATATGAATTCTAAATCATAGAAAAATAAACGATGCGAGAGCATAACACATAAAACACATATACACAGAGATTTCCCACTGGATCCCAAAAATGGGACTACCAGCTTGATTTTTCATTATGTTCCTTTCAATGTTACAATACATATGTATACATGCCGAAGCACCCAATACCATGGACCAAAAACCATCGTGTCCAAAACCATGGACAGGAAACCATAGGTAGGTTCGCCCAACCTAATATAGGGTCCAAAAAAAAATTTCCCGGGGCACTTCCCTGGACCCTATAGAGGGGGACTACCTGCCCCCCTCAAACCCCCTGGACAGGGGGTGCTACGGCGCAACGAATGGGGGGCTCTGACCCCCCTCTAACCCCCGTTTCACTACGTAGGTTAGTCATGGAAAGAATATAACACAACCAAACAATATGAAATTGAAGGGAAAAAACAATTGGAGAATATACAATGCTATTTTTTTCTTATGAAAAATTTCCTAAAGAATGCAAAGGTCCATTTCCTGATATTTGCTTATTATTTTTCAAAGGAAAGAATTGGGAAATCTTGGAAGATATTGTGGGAATCTTTGAACTAGATACTCTAGAAAGACGAGCACTTGTAAAGAAAGATGCAAATGGCATTGTAAGTGTGCACGATGTGACTTTGGGACTTGGTTGCCACAAGGTGAAGGAAACTAGGCTCAAATTCACGAGTGCATATGAAATTAAGAAATTCCTAAAGCAAAAAGTAGACAAGGTAGGTACCAAGTCTATGAGTTTAAAAAAAAATACATTTTGTTTCATATAATGTCTATACCTATATATTTACTCAATTATGTTTAATGCAGGACATTCAAAACATAAAGGGCCTTTAATTGAGTGGAAATAAGGATCAATTATCTATATCTTTAGAAAAAATAGGCATAATGTCTAAGTCGTTTAGAATTCTTCACCTTGGAAATCTAATACAAGAGGAAGAGATATGTAAATGACCATTTGAAAATTTGTTTTTTTTCCAAGGAGAAGTTCTTTATCTTCCATTTGATGTGAAGAAGGTCATAAACATGAAATATTTGAGCTATCAACCCAAGGACCTGAAACTGGTCTCTGTCTTCTATTTTCCACCCTTTGAATTATGATAAAATGTGGTGTGTTATTATTTCTATATCACTTAAGTATGGTTCACTAATGCATATCATAATTTGCAGATGTCATCCGATCGTTGATGCTAGGAGTTTGATGGAAGCCTTTCCCATGCCTGTGAAATCTATTTGAGCGATTTGGAGCATCTTAATAGCTTGTGAATATTGACATTGACAAGATTTGAAAAGCTCAAAAGGTTGTCTAAAGAACTAGGTGATGAACTGAATGGCTTGCAAGAATTAACTCTTTCATGTTGTGAATCGATAGATGAACTATCACTCTCTATTTCAAGCCTTAAATTTTCCGAGCTTTTAGTTGAGTGAATTTTCCATGCGACCTCATCCTTCCATATCATCGTAATGCACTTGTGAGTTATGCTTCATCCTTTTTCTTCATTGCTTCTCTATTGTGCTATATTTGTACTTGTCCAATATATGAATTGCATTAAAGAATAACCTCCCTTAAAATGGACAAGGATTTTTTGGGACTCCATTTTAAACATTAATAGAATTTATATGCTGTTAATTTTGTTGGTGAAACATGTTGTTTCACTACCAGAGAGTTTTGGTGAGCCTCCCTCCATTGTAAGATACTCTGAATTTTTCAATATGAATGTCAAATTAGAGTAGTTATTTGGACATTTTCTTTTTACATTTGAGGTTTCTATATTCTATAACAGGAAAACTAAGTTTTCAAAACCTGCATTTATGATTTTATATATTCTCTGGTATCTGGTAGAATTGCTTTCTATTTTTCAAATATAGATTAAAAGCTTTGTGACTTGTTTTCTTGTATGGCCATTAGTAGAAACCCTCCTATCTTGACATCAGTTGTTGCAAGTACCCCTTTATTTACAAATGTTAGTCTTATGAATATAGATTAAAAGAAAGCATAGGCTTGCAACACCTAAACACCAAAAACCCGTGCACCTTTCTCGAGTCCTACTTCTATGGTAAATCTTATAGTTTTGTTTTTAATAAATCATTTTACATACTCTTGTTGTCTTTTTGTGCAATTATACTCCTACTCCTTGTCTTAAAATTTACCCTGATATTGAGGTCATATTATCCATGGATTTACTTCTCCATGGTTCATATCATATTATTGATTGCTTTATCATGCACCTTATGGTCAAAATTTTGTGTATTGTATTTTGAGAGACAAACTATTTTCTAATTTGCATACAAGGAATTAGCCTTTGTAAACTCTATTAGTGTTAGTATTTCTAGCCTTCCTCCATTGATCAAATATGCTCTTACAAAGTGATTTTGAAGTGTTAAGGTCAAATTTTGTCATTTCAGTGAGTCTTCAAGCAAAATTTGGTCACTAGGCATTAGGTCTAGGGTTTGATCTCACTCTTTTCAAAGTCGCCCAAATGCCAATCTATTTGATCATTCAGCTGAGTCTATCATCATTCATAGGGTTGTCATTATCATGTCAGTGTCTAATGAGTCATTTTACATCTTGTTCATGCTTCAGTTGTACCTAGGCAAGTTCATTTCCCTCTCCTAGGGTTTTGAAGCCAATTTCTCTTGGACGGTCAAATCATCAGCAAAACTTGTATCCAGATGTTCATACACCTTCCCCTATCCTTAAAGTACCTTACCAAATGCTTCCCATCACTAAGATTCCCCAAATTCCTCATTTTTGCACAAACCCTAGTTTCTAGCTACAACCTGGCAATTTTCTAGGTTGGGCCTGTGTTTTGCCCTTTTGGACCCCTTCCCCTCACTTAATATCTGAGATTCCACTTTCCCCTGCTTCCTAACATCCCTCCCCATTCCCAAAAATTTCCCCAAGAATTTAGAAGCCCCCTATCCCCTTCATTTCGCTCCATTTTGACAAAATTCCTTGTTTCACACATCGGGACAAGTCGCACTCAAATAATGTTCCAGAGAAATCGAAGATGAATTTTGGGAAACTTAGAGAGGTTTTTGTCCGAAACATGCCAAAGAAGAAAACCCTCATTCACTTTTTGCACAGGTGTCATGGTTTGAGATAAATGTCAAGAATATCGTTGCCTCAGGAGAATCAAAGACACCTCTGAAGTGACCTTGGGAAAATCAAGTTTTCTCCTAGCTTGGTTGGCCAAATGATTTTATTGATGGGTAAAATGATAACTATACAAATATATCTTTCCAATGAGCTATCATGAGCTCAATTTGGGGTTGAGGAAGGCATTCAAAAGTTGACTGCAATAGCACTCTTCTTTCAGGAAACCTCATTTGGTACTTTTTGACCAGTCTTGGGAGATTTGATTTTTTAGGGGTCAACTCAACTCCAAATTCAGAAATTCCAGTTGGGTTGGAAAGTAGACTTCCAGAAATTTCCAACGAGCTATCCTGCACCTAATTTGGACTCTGGGAAGGCCCTCAAACAGAGCTACAAAAAGGTGCGACCAGTCGAGCCAGAGGTGCGACCACTCAGGCAAACTTTGCCAGTTTTTGACCAGTTCGGCCAGCAAAGCACTGTTTTCACTTTGGTTGACTATTTGGGAATGTAAATGATGGATTCTTATGTAAATTTCATGGCATTAGATACTTTTACTCTTCTTTATCTCTTCTAGAAGCTTCTTTGATGTAAATAGTGAATATTTAATGCATGGATAGGTTTCCTAAGTTTTAGAGGCAAGTTGGTTGAGCTGGCCTATTATTTAGTGATTGATTTAGAATTAGTTGCAACAGCTCCTAGGAAGCTAAGCTCGACCCCTAGAGGTGGGGAAAGGAGTTAGACCTTCTATATTATGCCTTCTCTTTCTCATTTTCATGGTTGGACTCTAGAGGGAGAAGCTCCATTGTATTTTTGACTTGTATTTCTGCAATTTGAGAAAAAGGAAGGCCAGGGTTTTGCAGACTTCATTGTGGATTCTTGTGGATTATTATGTTGATGGTGTGTTTCCTACTTGTCATTGTAAGTGTGTTTATGTGTTCCATTTCTTAATCTCTTGCTGCTATTTAAACAAAAGAAGTGATAAAGTTTTGAATTCATGCATGCCATGCTCAGCTTTCAATTTTGTTTAAAATTTATGTTTTCCACTGTCTAGAGAGGATTCGAATTCATTGTTTGCCCTCTTTAGCTTCTCTCCTTTCCTCCTTGATCATCTCTTTCAGCTAAAGGCATCAGCATAAACTCCTACCTTGCCCCAAAGACCCACCTGCAAAAACTGAGCTCAATCCCCGCACCCTGAATTGCACTCCCTCCAATTGCCACCAAAAACCCCAAAAACTTTAAATCAACCCTCCTTATCAGTTTACTAGCCTAATATCAGTGTTTCTAATTGGTCAACTCATCCTATTGAAAAATCCACCGAGTTTGACCGGAGAGAGCCTTCTCATACCCCGTAGGGCTAGCTACGAGGTGAAATGGTTTGATGTAGCCTTGAGATTTGTCTATCTCAGCCTACGTGAAATTTCAAGTACTAACACATTCATTAACCATCAAATACTTATCAAATCTTGAATAAGACATAGCTAGCGTACATTGCAAACCCATGATTATAACAAACATATAACTAGAATATTAACCATGACATAACAACCATAAAATCACCATAATAATAGATAAAAATGCTCGTAGATTACAATAGGAAAATATCTCTTATTAATTGATGCAAAATCCAGCCAAGTTAGGGACTTCCACGTACCACCCAACCGTAGATTAGGTTGAACCAAATCTTTCTTTCAGCCAATCAACCTCGTACCATATTCCAAGCATGAATGTGGGATCTCAAGACATAAAAAACCAAGGATTTATAAATATTAAACCACCTCGACTCTCAGGCTATCACAATCTTGCCAAAATCAGTCAAGCGATCACTAAGCCCAAAACAATCTTGGATGTCTTAGAGTTTCTTCACCAATACCTTGAGGAATTTTCATGCCTCCACCCACCTTTTGAGGGCTTACCGAAGATTCAGTAGAGAAATTTTGAGGTCTAAAATGGGCCTAAAAAATGTACAACTAAAATAAAATTTATAAGAACTAATAGGATTCAAGATGAGGATGTCAACCATGGGGGATGATTCACCATTTTTGGAGTAAAAAAGTAAAAAGATTAAAATAAAATAAAATAATAAACCAATTTTTTAACTTGTATTTTCAATTTTTCTCCCTGATGTTTTACTCAAATTTCAAGTGGGAGTACTTGTTGGATGAAAAATTTAATTCCTCATCCAAAAAGTACCCATGTTGCATACTTTTGATGGACCCTGCTACATGAAAAATGAGAAATACATGAAAAAACACGATCACAATCACATTTTTCATGTATTTCTCATTTTTCGTGTAGCAGGGTCCATTGAAAGTATGCAACATGGATACTCCTTGGATGAGGAATAAAATTATACATCCAACAAGTGTTTCTACTTGAACCTTGAGTAAACCCATAGGGAGATAGGTTGAAAATACGAGTTGAAAAAGTAGTTTTTTCATGTTTTTTTCCCTCTAAATATTGATGATGTAAGATAATATTATTTTATTATTATTATTTTATAATTTCCTTAGGAGGCCCATTTATACCTCAAAATTTCCCTAATGAAACCACCTCCACCCCCAACCCTTTGGAATTTTCCTGAGACCACCTCACCCGGTTCCAAAACCTTTCAGCAATCCTAAGCTCAACCAAAAAAGAATCCCATCACAACATGGCTATCTGGAAATGGAAAGTCAAGGTTGAAACCACTCTCACACCTAACACAATCCATGCCAATGATTGCAAGAGAACCAAATACACAAATTCATGTACCATGAATTCACAAACCAACTAGGAAATATCTCATGCAACTTGTTACCTGCAAGTCTTCCTACTGAAGATGTTTGATCAAACCTTCCTTGCTTGTCCTTTCTTTTCTTTCCTTTTCCTTCATTTTCTTTACTTTTCTTGCTTACTTTCTTTCTCCTCTTGGTGCTTTCCTCTCTCTAAAACTAATTCCAAAGACAAACTAACAAAAACTGACAAAAGTTGTGAAGTGATGCTCCTAAGCCTTTTTATCATTGATGCCTCTATTTTCTTCATTTTCCTCCATTTTTTCTTCAATTTCCCTCTCATGCAAACCTGTGACCTTTCACTACCTTTTCTCCTATTTTCCTTTATTTTCATCAGTGAATGCCAATTAATGCCTCTTTGCCTTTGCCAATGACTTTTCCAATTTCCTTATCCATAATAAACCAAAAGTGACACCCACTATGATTTTTTTAGCAACATTCAGCTTGGAGTACATGTCCCATGAAATTGGTCTTATTTTTTCCTTTATCAACCTTTATTACATCAACTTTTAACCCAGGGTTGTTATAGACTTCTCTAGGAAAAGGCTGACTTGGTGAGGAGGGGTAAAATGATTTTTTTTTACTCAAATAAATTTCTTTAAATGATACAAAAACTTAAGAAGGGTCTAATAAATGTGACATTGACTCTTATGACTCGACAAAACCTAGAAGCTTTCAATGCAGGCTATGACCTAGAAAATAAATAAAAGAGCATAAAACCCATGCTTCAAAAATAATTTTTCTTTTATAAATAGTTTTTCTTTTTCTTTGTTATAAAAATACATTACAACATGACTCAAATACAATTATGAAGACCAACACTAGTTACATTCTTCAACACTCCCTCTTAACTAGGGAGATATTCATTATTATACATATATATAGGTACAAGTATGAACTCAAAATGATATGTTCTATGAAGAGTCATAGCATACATAGTGTTAAAGATTAGATACTTTACCAAGGTATCTAAATGGTTGGGACTAAGGTGTTATCGAAGCTTCTGCCACTATAGGTACCATCAGGCTTAAGCTCTAACACCAACCCACATGGATCTAGGTATCGTATCCAAGGTTGGATCTCCACAAGACCAATGGTACCCTCCCTCTTCGAGATCTTGACATTATCACAAGATGGTCAGATTTCCTCCCAAGCATCATATAGGCATACAACCTATGATTCTTCATCTCTCTTATGATATCCATCAATCCAAGCATGCTTGTAAATATTCTAACTTCTTATGGAGAGATCCTACACAATCACAACCGAAATTAGTAACAAACTTGTAATATGTGTGTGTGTGTGTGCGTGCGTGTGTTAAAAAAAACCTCCATGGTAGTCAACAATTCTGATGGTACTAAGGTCATCACAATATCCAAACTTATCTCTATGGAAGCTTCTTTCTTCAATTTCTTCAGCAGCACCGACCTCAACCTCAACATTTTTTCAACATACCCAAGTTTCATTTGCAGATTTATCAATTAAGAACAATCAACTATAGTGCATTAGTTATTTTCCAATGTTATTCTTTCCGTATCAACATTATTCATATTTCCAATATCATGTCCCCTTTCTCAATTATGGAGGATATACACTTTCCTTCATTCAAGCTCCCTCTCAACTTAGGGAGATCAACAACTTTATTCTTTCAACTATACATGCTCTTTCTTTTTGCATCATCATATTATCAAAGAACTTTTATTTTCCAAAAATTCATTCCTTCATATGGAAATAAGGTAATCTTTCAAGCATCAATGTAGACTTCAATTATATTAGGGTTCTTAAAACTCCCTCTTTCCATCATGCTAAACATTATCATCAATTTATCAACAAGTATGAGGTAGGAAATCATCTTCAACATCTCGAATATTATGTACCTGCAAATCTTATCAACA
The DNA here is from genome assembly GCA_000404065.3 of Pinus taeda. Lineage (NCBI taxonomy): Eukaryota > Viridiplantae > Streptophyta > Pinopsida > Pinales > Pinaceae > Pinus > Pinus taeda. The sequence goes on along the minus strand of APFE030911892.1, from coordinate 9,746 downwards.
AGTATACCAGAGCATGAAGTTAACTTTATCAATATCGGGTTAGTATGTCATCATAATGGGAGCATAATAAATCATACTTTAGATATCAAAATATAAGCCTAGTTAGGTTTACAAGCAACAAGAATTGCACCTCACACACCCTAGACTTTCATAAAAATCTATGCTAGGGTTTTTTCACAAACCCTAGATTCCATTATTAAAACTAAATTTAGATATTAGCAACTAAATTCAATCATAGGAAAAACATTATTACATCTAGAGTTTCAATCATACAAAATAACATACACCTAGGGTTTCATTCCTAGGATCTCACATTAACTATTGCAAGGGTTTTGTAATAAACCCTAAAAATATAGGGTTTCATCATATTTTCCAGACATCAACAACATACCCTAAGAGGTTGGGGTTTCATCATAGCTTCAATAAATCCTAAACATCAAAACGTTAGGGTTTTACCAAATTAAGCAAAAGATAGAATGCATGACAAGGGCTGATTTAATCTACAGATTAATCACCCTAACATTATAGAATCTTAATGATTCTATAGGAAACCCTTGACATGACATAATTAGTAATACAAAATCTAGACGTCACTCAATTCCATTCTTTCCAAAGATTGTCATACTCCTTACAAACCCTAGACATCATAAATATATATATATATATATATATATATATATATATATATATATATATATATATATATACACTAAGAAGGGAACACGCCAATGAGATTTTCATATGTACTACCCAGGGTTTACAACTCCTAGATATAAAGAGATCTTGGATACCCTAGGATCATACAAGAAATAAAATCCTAAGACATTAGATCCTTAGAAAATGAACATAGTATACTTACCTCAAAAATTACATACCTTTGTCTTCTATTTTGTTGCTCTCCTTGCAAAATGAAGACATATTGTTAGATTATTGAGACATAAAGGACAAAACAATACTTACTTGGTTTGGATGATGACTGCAAAATGGTTTGATTAATCTTGAAGATAATTGTAGCTTTTATTATATAGCCTAGACCCTAGGTCTAGGACTTCCGCATTAGATCTTTACAAGTGTGCTCTGGCTCCAAAAATCATCTTCCTTTATCATTGTTGTGTCTTAGAATTTCCAATATATATATGCACATAACTACATCCAAAATCTTTTCTCTATACCAACTCATCAGACTTTGAACTTTATATATATATATATATATATATATATATATAATAGATATATTATATATATATATATATATATATATATATATATATATATATTTATATATATATATATATATATATTAAATATATAATATATATATATATAATATATATATATATATATATAGATATAGATATATATGATTTCATTTATCTTCTTCAAATATGATGGTTGTAGCTAGATCAGGCTTTCCAAATTATCCTTGTAGATGTTTTAAATGATCATTCTTGGGCCTTTTTATGTATATTTATGCATAGGACTTTTTCCTTTATTAATAGGAGTCCTGACTCCTTCTAGGTGATTGTAGCTTCAAATTTGACCTTCCATCTAGGATTATAAGGCTTCTAAACAATTCTCTTCTGACTAGTCAACAAGTGAATTTTATGCTACCTTATAAAAAGCTTCTTCTAGTCCACAATGAGACACTCTATTTTTAAGGTTTTTAGATCTCGAAGCTGACAGAATGTTATGATTTTAATGGTGATTTTAGACCTCTATACTTGAGCACATAACTATGATTTTCCTTTCAAGTATATTGGCCTTCTTTAGGCTAATGATCCAGCCTCTCGGTTAAAGCTCCTAGGATATTCAAATTCCTTCGCTATCCTTGCTTAGGCTTGCAGCCTAGAAAGAGAGATTTACTTATAAAAGCGTGCCCGGAATCTTGTTCTTGAACTTGATATTGACTTTAGATAACTTGTTCCTCAAGGAGTAGACTTGGAACCCTTTCTTCTTGTACACGAGTGATCTTCGGGCTTCCTTATTATATTGTCCTTAGCTTTGAAACCATGTTGAGATATCCATTAGGGAAACATATTAGGGTTTCTTATTAATTTTATTTCTCTTTTACTTGAAATTATTGTGATTAGTTAAAATTCTCATTCTTTGTTATTATATTTTCACCATCGAGACAATTTCCAAAAATATGAAGATCACAAAGACATTAAGAAAACAAAAGATGTAGGAACTCAGCCAGGACAAAACCTTATTAAGGGGAAATCCCAGTCAAACACTTCCTCTAGTAGATTTAAATCAAGATGAGACAATCCAAGACCCTTTTGACCTAGAAAAATACCTTCTCCAATCACTAAGGCAGCGCATCCTTCCAGTCGAAATTTTTTTCCAAAGTCACCAAGTGTTAGCTCCTCAAATACTACTTCAACCCATAATTTCAGCCCCCTAACAATAGGATTTCAGACTGTAGTTACTATAGAAATTTTGGCCCCTGCAACTTGCCCAAAAATCCTAAAAAACTTGCACATGTGTGAGAGAGATGTTCCAAAATTTGATTTTCTTTCCCCTTGGTTTAGGTCTTTCTTCTCCTTGAATTCACTCTTCTTTTTGTTTTTTCCTTGCATATCGAACTTTCCTAAGTTCTATTCTAAATGAGTTGAATTGTCTCTATTTATACTGCTTCCACGGGGTCAAATTCCCTTCAACTGGGCCAAGTTCTCTAGGACAAGGTTGACTTGGTGAGTTGGGGTAAAATGATTGTTTTTGACTCAAAATTAAATTTCTTTACATGATACAAAATCCCAAGAAGGGTTTAATAAATGTGACAATGACTCTTTTGAATCAAGACAAAACGTAGAAGCCTTTAATGGATTCTATTACTTAAAAAATAAATAAAAGAGAATTTTATGAAGACAACTCACAAAAAATAGGAAATATAGATCAATGACTTCAAAATCAACCTCTTCGAGGGGGAAACTTCCTTTACATTACAAAAATGAACAATTATTGGTTGATACAAATTACAATACCTCCTTTCTATATATATGATTCTAAAGGGTCTCAATACAATCAGAGCCTACATAACAATAATATTGTAGGGGCACAAAAATAACAATAGTGGGCTTCTATGGGGCACACCAATAACAACATGGGGGCTATATGGGGACAATCATACAATAAGGGGGTTGCACTAATAACAATAAGGTGTTACACTAGTAGTATAGGGACCTAACATGCCCCTCTCCTTCAAAAAGTGTTGTCCTCAATGCTTGAGCAGTTATGGATGCTTGTATATAAAATTCTCATCCTCCCACATGGAATCTTCAGTGGGTAAGTTCTTCCACTTGATGAGATACTCTAAAATTGATCGATTTCGTAGCTGTCGATTTCTTTTTTATGTGATTGCTTCAGGTTACAATATGATTTTTCCTTCCTCATCAAGTTCTGGCAATACTGTTTGAACTGGGATCTTCTCATTAGGTAAGGTCACCATTTCTTAAGTGCATATAGTATTGCCAACATTTCCTTCTCATAAATAGCTTTCTGTGAATACTTTCCTTTGGTTAGACGACTTTGAAAGCAATGGGTTTTTCTTTTTGCATTAAAACAACACCAATTCCATTTCGTGAGGCATCACATTCCACAATAAATTTTTTTGTGAAGTCTGGCGTAGCTAAGACTGGTGCTTGGAACATTTCCTCTTTAATATGTTCAAAGGCCTTCGTTGCTTCAAGAGTCGAAGAAAATGCATCTTTATTTAGTAATGTTGTTAGAGGTGTTGCTATTCCCCCATAATTATTAACAAACTTTTGATAATACCTTGTCAACTCGAGAAATCCTTGCATATGCTTTATGGATGTGGGAATTTTCCATTCCTTAATGGCTTTAATTTTGCTACAGTATACCTTAAAATATTCATGAGATAAAATATGTCCGAAATATTCCACCTCTTATACTCCAGAGAAACATTTGGAGCTTTTTGCATATAATTGTTTCTCCTCCAATAGTTTGAGCACATTGTCAACCTGTTGAACATAATCCTTCCAGACTTGTTGTAGATTAGCATATCATCAAAAAATACTAACACAAATTTTCGAAGGAAGGGTTTGAAAATGGAATTCATCAAACCTTGAAATGTAGTAGGTGCACTTGTAAGGCCAAAAGGCATGACCAAAAATTAATAATGACCCTCAAGTGTTCTAAATGTTTTTTTTGAAATGTCTTCAGTCTTCATTCTGATTTGATGATATCCTGATTTGAAGATTCAACTTGGTGAAGTAAATTTCTCCATGTAATTCATCCAATAATTCATCAATGGTAGGAATGAGAAATTTATCTATAATAGTAAGCTTATTGAGCTCCCTATAATCTAGACACATGTGTCATGATCCATCCTTTTTGTATACCAATACCACTAGAGTAGAGAAAGAACTTTGAATAGGTTGAATTATACCAACCTCTAGAATTTATGCAACCATACATTCAATTTCACTCTTTTAGGCATATGGATATCTGTAAGGCCTGATGTTTGGGGGAACACTTCTTGGAATCAAATCAATAGCATGATAATGATCAAGAATAGGTGTGAGGCCTTTGGGAGTCTCAAATACCTTGTAATGATTGTCCAAAATTTTTTGGAGATATGGAGAAATAGATGATTTTGATGTGGGAACCTCTAGTGAACATAATTGTGCAATTACGCCCTGTTTTTCTTTATTTAGAATCTTTTTCATGTTGTTAGAGCTGATTATCTTTCCCATTTTCCCTGTGATATCTCTTAATTCAACTTCTTTTCCTTCCAAAAAAATTTCAATAAAAGTTCTTGAAAATTAAAAGCTATCGTACCCAAATATTGTATCCATTAGATTCCTAGTACAAGATCAGAACCACCCATTGGAATGTAAAACATTGAACTATTCATTACATATTATCCCATGGATAGCTTGATATTATGACACTTTCCAGAGCAATTTATGGTTCCTCCATTTGCAACCATTACTTGACACACTCGTGTTGGATATAGGAAGTAATTCAATTACTTGGCTATCTTACAATGAATAAAATTATGGATACTACCCGAATCAATCAGAACTATTAATTTTTTTTCTTGATATGCCCTTCTATCTTGAGAGTTTGAGGAGTGGTAATTCATGTCAATGCATTACAAGATATGGTCAAATTAATTTCTTCTTTCTTGGGGATTGGTTCTTGGTGTATATCCTATTCTTTTGACGTTTCTTGTTCCTTTTCTTTCTCCTCTTCCCCATCTATGTAAATTAATTTCTTCTTAGTGCACTTATGACCTTTAGTGTATTTTCTATCACAATTTCAACAAAGCCCTTTTTCTCTTTTTTCTTTCAATTGTTGTGGTGTCAACCTTGTAGGTGGTGAAAGGCTAGGAGCAACAACACTTCCATATTTATAGTTATGAGTGGTAGGCTTCCTTGTTGCCATAATTTTGCTTTCAATTTTTCTTTCCAACCTGTATGCCTTCTCCAATGAATCAGGTTCCCAAAGGGGAAACTCATGTTGGATGTTATCATTTAAAGTCCCTATGAAGGCTTCAATCCTATGCTTCTTTAGAATATCATTTACCCTTATATTCAATTTATGGAAGTCCTTAATGTGCCCTTCCATTGAACCCTTTTGTTTGAGATTTATCAATTGGATAAAGAAGGTGTTGCTATTTGTATCCTCATAATGTGTTATCATTTCCTCTATTAAAATTGACCAAGTGACAAGTGGTTTACGAGAACAAATCCCTCTATACCATACAAACTGATTCGGTTCTAAATATAAAAATGCAGTACATACCTTTTGTGGCGGTTGCACATCATGTAAATCAAAATATTGCTCCATCTATAGTATCCAAGTTACTGGATCCTTGCCATCAAATTTACTCATATCTATATTTGGAATATGGTGGGTCTTCAATCCAACATTAGAGTCTATGAAATCATGATTAACATTTCTTTTGTTCTCATCATGAGTTTCCTCTACTACCTTTTTGGCATTAGGAAGCCTTTCTTGTAGTGGCTTTGTCCCACCTTCCTTTAAACCTTCCATGTCTTTCTTCAAATATTCCATGTTTCCATTCAATTTTTCTTCTATACCATTTATCTTATTGATCATATATTCAATCACATTATTCAAATCATCCCTCCAATTTTGATTACTAGGTGTTTCTACTTTCTTGATTCGAGTCATTTTTTTTTTTGCTTTTAGGAGCTCAATTTTGAATCTGTTGTATCTCTGAAATTTCGGATCTCCAATTTTTGAAATTGCAACCTATGGTAGTCCTCTGTGTCTTATTCCTAAGGCCACCATTCTAATCAAAATTGGATTCTCCAAGAAAGAGTTATCCCCAGTCTCCCAAGATGACCTAATTATATATTTTTTCCATAGAGCAAACTTGTATGAAGTTCCACATGTAACTGTTTCAACCTTCGGACTTGAAAACAATATACAAAAGGCTAGAGCTAGTCCTCTTTCTATAAATTCTTAGGAAATTTAAATCTGATGCTCAGAGAGAACGTTATGACGATTTTCCCAAGGTCACATTTTTGGGATGTAATTCGGGAGCCTACAACAACCCTAACTTCCTTGGATCATATTTGAAATTATGAACCGAGGTTTATCAAGATTTCAGCTCAAATGGATTTTAATTTTAGCGTCTGAAACATTGTAGAAAAAAATTTATTGCGAAAATTCCACGATGTCCTATTTGGAGCAACAAAACCCTAGAATCCAAAGCTCTGATACCAAATTTTATGAAACTAGCTCACAAAAGATAGAAAAGATAGATAAACGACTTCAAAATCAGTCTCTTCGAGGGTGAAAACTCCTTTACATTACAAAAATGAACAATTTTTGGATGATACAAATGACAAGACCTCCTTTCTATATATAGGAGTTGAAAGGGTCCCAATACGATCAAAGCCTATATAACAATAATATTGTAGGGGCACAAAAATAACAATACTGGGATTCTATGGGGCACAATAATAACAACTGTTGGCATTATGTTTCTGGTATGGTTATCTGTTACAGATGTTGTACTTGATGGCAACACCCATGGCATGGCTCTCAATATGATGTGAATTAAGAAGTACACAGGAGAACAATTCAGAAGATGCGTACCCGCAGGTACGCCATGCAGGGACCGCATCCAGACACGCAGGTTACCCATTCATGAGGTGTGTACCCCCAGTGCACACACTTCAAGGCAGTAAAGCGCGCACACGTGGGGTTTCTTATGTTTAACCCTTGGTATTTAGCCGAAGGTATTGTGTTATTATGGTTTTGGCCCGTGGTATTGATCCATGTTTTGAGGAAGAGCTTGCCTATATAAAGCAAAGGAGATCATTTGGCTTTACTATTCTTTTGGGTTGAATATCTTAAGATCTAAAATATTTGGGTTATTGTTTCAAAAGCTTGATCTATATGAAAGTAAAGTGGAAAGCGAATCTGTGAAGGGTGATCTCTCGAGCGCTTGATTAGATCTAGGCATCCGTCTAACTGTAGCACACTGATCTGCCAATTCGGCGCTAATCTGAAGTACGCAAGTGTTTAATGGTGCCTCTACGTGGGTACGCAGAACAGAAACAGGCGAACTGCGTGGGTACGCAGAGCAGAAGAAGGGTGACTGCGTGGGTACGCAGCGCAGAAACAGGCGAACTGCGTGTGTACGCAGAGCAGAAGTGGTTCAGGTGCGTATGCACAATAAACGTACGTGGCGCGATAGTATTTCTGGGTGCTTCCCTACTGTGGCAGTACGCAGCGCGATAGTCTTTCTGGGTGTGTCCCTACTGTGGCAGTACGCGGCGCGATAGTGCATTTGGGTGCGTACTGTACGCAGCGCGGTAGAAGAAGCAGTGAGTGGGCACGCAGTGCAGCAGAAGGAACTCTGTGGGTATACACAGAGAAGCAGAGGGTGAAGTGCGTAGCGACGCAGGCCAAAGAAAGGAAAGTTGCGTATCTGTCTCATGACTATCTGTTGACTAAATTTTTCTGTTGATAAGGTGTTATGGGTTTAGTTCTGTTTTGTTGATCTGGTTACTGCTGTTGGCTGTGAAATCTACATGTACTTGATGATCATTTGATGTTTATGGATCCTTATGAAAAGTGGTCCTTGAAAGAAAAGAAGTAGGGGGTTGTAGCTCCCTTCCAGGAGAGACTGGAAAACGAGAGAAAGTTGTAGCTCTCTACAGGTTGTAGCCTGCGTACTGGTAAAGGACTGCACCAATACAAGACCATTGTAAAAGGAGTTTCTCATTTTAAAGAAGATAGAGACATATTGCAGCAGGTGGTTTTCACCCACATTGGGTTTCCACCTTATATCTGGTGTTCTTTGATGTGACTATCTGTTTTCTTGTTCATGCTCATTATTTTATGGTACCGATATGCAAAAATAATTCAAAGTGTAAATAAGGAGGATTTGTTAAAAGAACTAGATAATACTGATTCACCCCCCCCC